>JAGWEN010000216.1:0-160958 GCA_018703685.1 Orius laevigatus
TGCAATAACGAAAAAATTATTTACAACATTCATGCTCACCATATAAAATAAAAAATGAAATAAAAAGATCGTTGCCATGCTTATCTTGAAAAAGAAATGGTGGAAAAAATAATGAGGATAAAAATATAAGAAGTTTTATAAAGGCATAAACTTTTGAAATAAAATCACGTTTGTTTGTAGCCGGCGATGAGTGCTTTGAAACAATAATGAGATGAAAACCCGATCCTGTTATGCTAACGCCTTTTAAAAAATCAATGAGCAAAAAGGATTTTCTCGATTGGACAGAGGAGAGGAAAAAAAGTCAAATCTTTTAAATCTGAGAAAAGGAAAAACATAAAAATTCACGGTTCTCACCTCCCATCAGAAAATAACAAAATCCACCATTTGAAACGTGGAGCGCGTCGACCTCTTATCCTTCGTGGTCCGAGTTAAAAGAAGTCAAGCACAGTTTCGAATTGGTGGATCCTGCAGGGCTGTGGAAATTAGAAAAAAAAATTCTCTTTGTAAAATATAAAATTTATAATCTCAACATTTTTTAAGCGAAGGGCGAAAGTTTGTCTTGGGGTACTTAGTGTGATAATTGCTTTTAAAAAAGATAAAAGGCTAAAAGAATCGATAGTGAATATAGGTCAGCCGAGTAGGAGACAGTCAAGATACTTTGTACTCGTCCAGCCACGACCTTCCTACCCATTATCACTTCCTTCTTGTTCTCATTTTACCGAAAGTTTAAGGTTTAAACTAACTAAGAAAGGAGAAAATACGATAAATTTCAACAGTTTGTTCATTTATTCGGGTAATTAAGTCCACTAATAACAAATTATTTCTGAGCTATTAAACATCCTCAGTACGATAGGTGTACTATGCAACCACCATGGAAGCGAAATAGGCATAATGTGTCAGCCCTTTTATTACCGCATATTATATTAAGGGGCCGTATAGCGCCTGTCTCTCTATCTCAGCGAGGGCGTGGAAACCCGCATAACACGATCTCCTCCCTCCCTCCCACCCATCCCCACTCATTCAACTGGTCTCTGATTCGTTTAAAAACCCGCGTGATTCTAAACTTATTGAAAAAGTATTTCAATGATTACTAAACATTAAATCAGCCGAACTAATTCAAAATTTGCACACCTATCTTTTTCAGTATGTGGAGCGCCATAAACTAAAAAAGTTTAAACAATTTTTCTTAAATATAAAGATTAAATAATATTACAATAAGTTTAGTTCAAGGCGCGGATAAATGAATAAGCTTCATTTTAAAAAAAGTCCGGTCCAGATCAGATCATTTTTCTATGAGCTATCATTGAAAAACTGTTTTCATGGCCCCTTAATTTTTTTTTACTAAGGTGATATCGCCCTCGCGTCAGTGGTGTTTTCTTATCAAAGTCCATTTTAGGTGTATTGGGTTAATAAGTCCAATATGGTTCGAAAAAAAGGAAGAAATTAAAATCGAGCAAACACACAGTTTGGAATAAGGGTCATTAATTTTATTGCATAAAATTATTTATAAATGGATGTGGTTTTTTTTTTCCATCGGGGTCACATCGATAGTGATAGCGGTTTTGATAAGAGAGTTCAATAGGCGGGACAAAAACCAATTTTTACCCTACAGTAAGCATTTTTGCAAGTTTTTTTTTTTTTTTTATTAACTTTCTCAAAAGGATACACCATTATCGTCGAACCCACGGCCACAAGCATCTCTATTGAAGTGTGACTGCTTTTTGTCTAAAGTGCAATTTTCTAACTATAGCTTTCTTATTATAGAAATGACTCTCCTTGGAGATATCAGCATGGCTCTTTGCTTTTTTAGGAATAAATGGCATGTTAACATTAAGTCACAACTTTTTAAAATGATAAAAATTTGTATTTTACTCGAAACCGTGATTTTTTGCATTTTGGGTCGATTTTCAGTCACATAGCAAGGCATTTATTAACTCGATTCCCAGCAATTTTCTTTGAAATTCAAGATATTCAAATAAACAAAAAAACTGCATTCGTTTGATTTTGGATAACAATAAATAAATTGTTTAATACCACCATTTGAACGATTTTAAGACTTTCCCGAGGATTTTTCTTATATAATGGAATTTCGGAGTAATTTAATTTTGAACCGTGAAAGATAGAAAAAGATAAACATTTAAAATGTTTTGATGGTTCACTGAAAAGATAAAAGCGAAATATTTTATCATGTTCCTCAGATATAAGCAATTTTTTGCTTATTAGCCCTAACCTTTTAAGGCCCTAACCTGTATGTGAAGAAAAAGATCAGTGATTTTCTACCCATGAATTGGGCTGCTTTGTTGGGGCCTGATCTGGCAACACTGCAATCCAAAAAAGTTGGGATGGGGACAGTGTTGCCATTTTTGCAGTTTATTGTGAATTGGGCTACTTTATTGGGCCTGATATGGCAACACTGCAATCCAAAAAAGTTGGCCTATTGGCTTTGTTGCCATTTTGGTCGATTTATCACAATTTGGACTACTTTCTTGGGCCTGATCTGGCAACACTGCAATCCAACAAAGTTGGGATTTGGACAGTGTTGCCATTTTTGCAGTTTATTGTGAATTGGGCTACTTTATTGGGCCTGATATGGCAACACTGCAATCCAAAAAAGTTGGCTTATAAATGCCTTTGTTTCCATTTTGGTCGATTTATCACAATTTGGGCTACTTTGTTGGGCCTGATCTGGCAATACCGCAATCCAACAAAGATGGCCTATTACCCTTGTTGCCATTTTGGTCGATTTATCACAGTTTGCGCTACTGATCTGGCAACATTGTAATCCAACAAAGTTCACCTTTTTGACTTATTTTGTTGCCATTTTGGCCGATTTACCTCAAATGATTATATGAACAAAGCTTAATTTATTGCTTAAAAATAAACCAATTACAGCTCCAATAAAAGAATTATTAGGTCCTACTAAAGTGATTTTTTTTCCCCTTTCCTAGCACAATAACTTACTAGGATTTTCCCCCTAACCCTTTATTTTAAGGATTCACACTTAATAAAATAATTCATTTCATCAGTCATCACTATGGGCAGTATTTGAGTTGTGAAAACATAAAAACGGGAGCTATAAAGGGGAAAAAAACTTTATGGTTCAATTCAACAAAAGAGTTTATAAACGTATAAAAAGAAGGAAAATCATATAGGTACATAAATGGTAAAATCGATATACGCTGAACCCGGAAACCCAGACCCGCGTTCACTTTCATAATCCCTCGAGTCCTATTTCAAGATTGATTATCATTTCATGAACCGCTCCTTAATAGTGCGGCCATTATTAAAAGATTACGTTTGCTATGAATAATTAACAAAAAGAAGCCTATAAGATTTGAGGTGAAATTTGCATAATGGTTTTTAAGAGAGTATAACTTTCTTGTTGCTCCACAGATAAAACTGATTACGGTCGCACTAAAAATAAAAGTCGTTATAAAACTCCATAAGATTATAAAACATTCAAGTTAATAAAATTTTAACGCACGCTTCTTATTGATTTTATAATAACGGGGTCTATTTTTAAAAGCACTACTGGAAATAAAAACCATGTTTAATTAAGAAAAAAAAAGTGAATTATGCGTTTTTATAGTCGGAAAAAGTGGTTTTAGGATGTAAAAAGGGGGCGTATGGCGGGGGGCAATTTAGGGCTAAAAGATAGAAAGGATACAAGTCGTCGCTATGGTAACGGTCCCGCCGCGACGTGCACTTTCGGGCCATTTCCATCTTTTTGGCTCCCGGAAAAAAGGCAACTTCTCATCTAAACCTTTTTCTTTTCTCGACCATTGTTTATATAGATTCAGTTCCGACGCCACGTACTGATTCTCGAGGGCATCCTAAAACCCGGTTTTACGGTCTTCTTGCCTTTCTGCGACCTATCGTAGAATATTTAAATTTTGTTGATATGGAGCGAAAAAAAGTTCAAAATCGATATTTTAAATAACTTTTATTTTTTTACGGTCTTGCGTTTCTAAGTAATAAGAGCTGCATAGGCCGTTTTGTCGATAGCGGATTTTGAATATTTTAGGCGGGGTTTACGTGTCCCGACTCGTTTGAAATATGGCGGTATCACGCACCCAAGCAACGTGCTGGCATTCATTAACATATCACGACTTTTTTTTAAGGTCATTTCTTTATTTTTCATATGAAAATACTGTGCATTTAAATGATGCACGTTGAAAATACATGGTAAAATAACTAATGTACAAAAAATTCCTTATGAATAGACGCTTATTAAAGGAATAATTAATTTGTTGATAAAACATGACGCTTTTAATTAGTGGGAAAAATTAGAGGAGTCTAAATTGGAATAAAGCGTTAATGTAGGTCCTCAATTGGCAGGATATGACGAGGCGTGACATAACTAACACAAATTTGGATCTTTGGGCGCCGTTTTTTTTTGTTGGAAAGGTCTGGTCAGGTCAGGGCTTTGCTATACAATAATTATCACGTTTGTAAAATTAAAAAAAAAATGTTATGGATAAAAGAAGTTACGTGACCCCAAAGGAAAGTGAAAATACATTGATTAGCATATGGACGAAATGGACCCAGGGGTGCCTATCAAGGGTTTTTGATGGAATTTGATAGGTTTTTTGAAATTTATTATGGGTTTTTGACGGTTTCGTTCAGTTTCAAGTGGTTTTTTAAAATCTTTTTTTCCTAGTTTTTCGGGGTGATTGATAGGTTTTGAAGAGATTGGATTTTTAGCGATTTTCCTAAGCGTTTAACTATTTCCGATTGGTTTCGACGAGTTTTGAACGAATTTTAATGAAATTTGATTACATGAAGCTAGTGAGGGACCTTCTACTGGAGATGACATAAATACCCGTGTCCCTCGTCTCCCTGGGAATCGATTGACTTGAAATTTTATACAGATATTCTTTAATACTAAAGTATGGATCCCTGAAAATTTGTAGTCGATCAATGAACAGAAAGCATAGATATGTATACAACTTCCGTTACTGTCCATGTTCTTCTTCATCCTCTTCAGTTAGAAAGGGCTATAGCCTAAAACGATAGACCTAAAATTTTGGACCATCTTTGCCAGAAAAGGTGGTGCCTGCTAAAGTGGTCCGTAAAAGTAGCAATTCCGCTAAGTCAAACCATTAACTTCCAGTATTTTCTGCTACCTAAGAAACTAATCTGGCATAGGTACACTAGGGTCTTAGCATCGACTACAAAACATAAAAAGTTTGTCGATAGTCGTAGCCAGTCCTAAATAAGATGTCCGGTAAAGTGGGAAGGAAAATTTACTCCCTAAAGTGTCAATTTCCTGAAAATGAGGGACGTTTTTTTTTTTTCAAAAATCCTTTCCCCTAACGTGCTGCTTTTAAGGTCCCATTTCCTCTAACGTGCACCGCCCCCACGTGGGCTGGTTGACTTAAAATTTGGCACGTTTCCTTTAATATTGCAGAATAAAGCCTTAAAATTTTCCAATTCGATTGTGTCTCAGGGAGGTGTGGAACCGTAATTTAATTTCTGATTTCCCTCTTCTGTCTCTGATCACCATTTATTTAAAAAGTATTGGTCCTGGAGCTTGCCCAGAGACACGAACTTTCTCAAAGGTCTACAGATTTCGGGGGATCCATAAATTTCACCCAAACACATTATAATTATTTAATTAGTTAATTAATTAATTTATAGAAATTTTTTTTTCAGTCATAACTTTAATTTGGTGATAATTTTATGAAAATGGGACTAATTTCACTCAAACTCAATATAATTACCTAATTAATTAATTAATTAACTATAATTTTTTTTTTTTTTTTTTTTTTTGCAATCATAACTTGAATTTGGTGATAATTTTATGAAAATGGAAAAATTAAGTTAATTAGTCATAATTAGATAATTACAAAATTAATTTCCTAATTAGTTAATGCAATTTAATCGGGATCACGTGAAGATTATTTGGTTAAAATTTGGTGAAGATCGGACCGGTAGAAAGCCCGTAGCACATTTTTGCAAACTTTAGACAGACATATCTCCGCCATTTTGTCGAATTTCAAAAATCGCTCTCGTCACTTTCAAGATAACCACGAAAGGAAGATTGTGTGAAAATTTCGTGAAAATCGGATGAAAATTGTGGCCGTGAAGTGTTCCGGAAAAAAAGGCGACGGACGGACGGACGGCCGGCACCACAGACAAAGTCATGTCCGACAAAGATCAAAAGTCAGTTTGACCCTAGGGGGTTTGGAAGACCTTTCCCCAAAAACCCGAATCCAACGGTATTACAATAACTTCTCTTTGAGAAAGTTAAAAAAAGTTATTAAAGAAGAGGACTGGTTATGTCCATCAAAGGTTCAATTCAATGTTGGACTCCAGGGAATTTGGCGATCTATTCTGTTATCGCTATTTCAACATTGGCAACCTGGATGAATGACTAGACCACTGGACTGCAAATGACGCCCAGCATTGTTTTACGGTTTATGATATTCAGAGATTAATTTGATAATAAGTGAAGAATCAAATAAAAAAGTAAATTACCTTTAGCTCCCTGAGGACCGAGAAAATGCCCTTAAAATTTCAAGTCAAGGGAGCTGAGAAAATACAATATCGGGTCTCCACTCAAAGGTTAACACCCAACATTCTGACAAGCACCACTTAACATTGGTAGGCCATTAAAAGAGCTTTGATATAAGAATAAAAGCCAAAAGGTCGGCAGAAAGGAAGGAACGTAGCCGTCAAATGGCACTTAAGCCTCCAAAAAACTAGATTCCACTTAAAGAAGTGGTCCATTATCACCTTAGCAGTTATGAGCACAACAAGTTCTCATTTTAGCTTTTAGTTTAAATGAAAAAATCTGAATGTAAACAAAAGTAGCCTTTTGGAAAGAGTTTTTACAGCTTTTTATATTATATCGGTCTGGAGAAGGCTTAGGCGCCGAGAGGGCGGGTCATTACTGCCCCCCGCCGTCTGAGCCAACAATCAAATCGAACTTATCAGCGTTTATCATCAGATCTAGGATACTTTGAGCCTAATCTAGAAAGCTCTAGGTCCCCATTTAAAAGAAAATCCACGGGTTATTTTTCGATGATTAATTCATAACGCGAAAATAAGCGTTTTTAAAACCAGCTATAAAGCGGACGCGATTTGTTTTGAAGGGCTTACAAAAAGGGGAAGAAAAATTAAGGCAATTACCTACAGTCGTACTGCTTTCCGCTTGTTTCCTAATAATTAATGATCCAGAAATCAAGTCGGTTAATTTTCATGCAGAGGAATTCTGCGCCAAATTAGGGTATTATCCGAAGCACGTGAATTGCCTAGTGCAACGCTTTTTGACGTTTTCAACGTGTGCAAGGTAAAAGGACGGCTCGATGCAATTTTTATGATAAGGAAGCACGCGATGCTAAAGGAGGCACCTCAATCTCAAGTTACCAACAGGGTTGACAAACATTCTTTGATTTGTGGATTCAAAATTTTATTCTATTCGTGACAATATGAAAAATAAACGACCTTGTGGTAAAATCGATGAATTTTTTTGAAAAGTTGATAAGGTTGCATATTTGAGTTTCTGAAGAAGAGCAACTAGTTTGGGAGGTTATAAAGTGGTTACTTACCCATTAATTGAATTCGTGCTGAGGGGTACGCTATCGGTAAATATACTGTCTCTACTGATGTCGTCAGCCATGGCGACTTTGAGTTGGTGGCCGAAGCTGGCGAGGTCTTCGCGGAAAACTTCAGAGGCGGGGGTCAATGCTCCGGAAGTTGGGGGTGGGACGGGCGTCAAAAGAGGGAGCGGCGTGCTCTCTTGGGCCTCCCCTGGTATCGGGCTCGGTTCTTCGTTGTAGATGAAGAGATACGCCATGGCGAGATAGATGATGGAGATGATGAAGGACGGGATGGGTATCGCCATGGCTAGAATGAGGTTCAAGTGCACTTGCCACATGTCGAGCTCGGTTATGACCAGGCCAGGTTCCATCCTCGAATAATAACACGAATAGTTTGCTCCGATATCGACGTGAGCTTTCAGCCAGATCGAACAGTTGAGCATCGGCGGGTAACCGCAACCTTTGACGTTCGGATGCAATTTAGCGCCGAGGAAATACCATTCGGAGCCGTTCGGGGCGAAACCGTTGAGAGGATCGGATGTTACATCGGATGACGAATCGGATGTCTCGTCTTCGATGAGATCGTTGAGATCGCCCGTCGGCTGGCCGTATCCTTCGGGATAGTCGTAGTCTCTTATTGCTCTCGGAACCCTCCCGGCTCTGTCCTCCACTCCTCTTTCAGCCTTCTCCACCACCTTGTTCAATTTATACTTCACCCTAATTTGCGTACACGTAAAAACGTCTTTTGTACAACCTTCTTTGCACGAAGTCCAAGAACAATTGGACATCCCTTTATTATGTATAGTACTCATAGTCTGACACGTCACTGGCGTTTCGTCGAACTCCATAAAGATTGTTGTAAAGGCCGGCTCAATGACAAAAGGCACAAGGAAAAGGAAGGCGAACAGGCTAAAAGTGGCGAGGAGGATGAAGCTGGCAGTGACGTAGAAGAGCAATTTTTCTTTGAGTGTCTGCGTATCTGGAGGCTGTTCGGCCATGGTCGCTACGGCCAATCACTACCTCGCCTCCATTACCTGCAACACTGACCCCTCTCCAATCATCCACTCGTTCCATATACACACAAAAACATCAAAAACGACACAACGTTTTCTGCCTTCACATCTC
The DNA here is from genome assembly GCA_018703685.1 of Orius laevigatus. NCBI lineage: Eukaryota > Metazoa > Arthropoda > Insecta > Hemiptera > Anthocoridae > Orius > Orius laevigatus. The sequence goes on from JAGWEN010000216.1 coordinate 8,670, forward strand.
ATGCAGGTTCAAAAACGTGTTTTTTTCAGCAAGTGCAACCAACTCGAAACTTCTACGTTAATTATCCAAGAATACGCCTTTGAAATCAGCGAGAAACGTATTCCACCACATAAAATACTTGAAATGAAGCATTACACGAATATTTCTACTCATGAAATAACAGCTCTCATTCAAGATTTACATGAAGGTCAGGAACCCATTTATAGAAAGGTGAAAAGGGCATTCGGACAGACGAACCCAACCTTATCTAGACATTTTATTCGTCAATAATAAATCTAAGAACTTCGTTTCTTTTTGGGTTTAACCCAACAGATTCCTTATTTGAAATAAATCTTCATGTTGGGCACAGCAATAAAGACTGAGCCGCATTATGTAGCTTATAATAAAGCTTAAAGCAAAAAGCCAGAAGATTTGAGAATCCTTTTATCAGAATCTTTGAGGGCCACAGCGGATCAATGCGAGTACGAAGACACCGACAAAAGCCAAATTCTACATCGCACAACAGATCATGCAAACAACGAATTCCTTCTCCTTTCTTTTTTTTTTCGGACGTCAAACTTTGTGGCGACAGACAGACTTACATGCTCGCCGCACCCCCCCGGACGTCACCGTGAGAAAAGGGGCGTCCGAGGAGATCCGTTTTTAAGGAGAAGGGTGAGTGTTGGAGGATACGCACAGAGAATTTTTCCTCACGTGTTCGACGCCAGTTCCGTTCCCTTTGACCGCTCCATCGCTACTAGTGCTCTTCCCAGGTTTCTGCTCCCTCCCAACCACCCCACCATTTTCCCCGACCCCCTTTTTTCTCTCCTGAACGTCAATTCAACGACCTACACCAATACAAAAAGATCTTTTTAAACCTATAAAAAAATATTCAAACACATTTCAGAGTAGAAGACTAAAATCCATTTATGGGATAACACTTTCGTCAATTAGAAAAGCTGATATCGTTTTTGGACGCTATTTTAAAAATTCATTTCTGAGTTAGCCAAACGTTTTATTTTATGATGTACCGAATGAAATTTACGGTTGCATAAATATGACTGGCGTGAAGGCAATTTCGTAAAAGGGGCCTCGATCGTTTCGTATTCCGCTCAAGTTCAGACTCCCACATTCGAAATCAACTAATCAGAAAAAGTTTTACGAAAACTTAGTTCGTGGCTAAAAACCAAATTTTTTTAGACGAGAAAACAGACAAAAATCACGAATCCTACTTAAATTTCGGGCGATTTATAAGGTCGATGTTGAAAATGGAACGCTGTAACTTGGACTTCATAAAAAAATTCGGGGCTCTATAGACTCTCCACTAGAATACCACCGTCCCCACTTTCTCATCCCTTGCCCTGAAGGATGTGGTGGATGTTGGAGGAAGAGAGGTCTCTAGAGCCCTGAATTTTTCGAAAAGTTCAGTTTTGGCGCCTTCTGAAGGTCTATACGTAACCTTGTATGATGATGATTGATACCCTGCAAATTTCGACATTTAAGCGGTGGAGGTAAGAGGTAGCGCATTTTTTCGGTTTCTCCAATCATACAAAAAATTGGCTGTGTTTAAGAAAAATCTTAACTTACGTTTTAACTTTAGTGAATAATGATACACTTCCTGCAGATCTCCTTTTTTCGACTTTTATTGTTTTTGTCATAAAAATTATGATCAAAAAGTTTGATTTTCAAATTTTTATGATTTTCAAAAAAATATAAACTTGGCGACCTATATCAATGTATTCTAAAACTAAAATTCAAATGAAATTTTTCGAAAAAACCAACGGTTTTTTCAGGATATTGGAGAAATACATCAAGGAAGAATGCCGCGCTATAAGGGGCCCAAGGACCTTCTGGTCTAAAACCAACAGAGAATTAAGTCAAGATACGTTCACTTCATGAAGAGAGAGAAAAAAAATCATTTCAATTGTTTCAAAATTGAACCTCGTAAACGACTTCTTTATACAAACTGTACGAAGAAAAACGTTTAAATAATGGCTTCCGTGATAATTAAACGTCTTACGAACGTTATTGTTTCACCATGCTTTGAAGATGACAAGAGATAATAACAAGAGAGAGAAAAAAAAATCCATCGCCACTTGTTGAGTTGGGCTTATGCCCAATTAACCTTCTGTCAAGCCCCTCCCTAGCATGTCAAACACCGAATCCTCCAGATTACAAACCTGTTTTAATTCTCTAAATTTGTTTTTGCGTTAAAAAATTGGAATTTTTTCAAAGAAAAATAGCGATGCCATTTTTTAAGGACTGGACAGGAAAAGGAAGTCTTTTTTCACCGTCAAAGCAGTGGGTATAAATCCGAGCAGTTTATAACTCGGGAAGAACAAGAAACACGTATTTTCCGGGCCTAAGTTAACTAGATGTTACCCTGAGAAAAAATAAAACTTTATTATAATTCAGATGTTTTAGTCCAAACAATCTTTTAAGACTCAACATCTCTGTGGAAATGTTTTCTACACCAAAAAGCCCAAACAAAAAAGAGGCCTAAAACAAAAGAATTTTGTAAAACACTAGTCTAAAGGCGTGAGATTCATTATGAAAACTATCCTTTCAAAAATTTTTATGAAAGAAAAAAAAAAAGTCATTAGCGGAAGTGAATTTTGTGAATGAACCAAATGGGTTTAGACGCTAATAACGTACGACCGGACGGTCTTGATGGTTTAGCCTAACTTGACAACGAAAATCAAGGTAGCAAAACTTCAATTAATTTTTAAAAAATAAGGCCAAAAATCTCATTTTTCTGTCTAGTAATCAATCAGAAAAGGAATCAAAATGACTTGAACAAATAACAGGAGAAAAGAGTAGTGAAATATTACGAGGGGATTTGAGAAAATACTCGAACCCATGGGATGTAGGGGAACCCACATATTTTCAGCTGCCACTTCCAACTTTGGAACCTAATAAAATAAAAAGCACATTTATTTGTTTTTAACGTTTATAGCAACTCTGCGGACTTATAACTTAGCGTTAATTTAAACAATAAGGTTTATAACTACGGCAGAAAAGGTTAATTTTCTCCTTTAAAACACGTATCGTGAGCGTTTACATTAAAAGATAAGGATCGCGTTGTGGGACATTTCGTGATCGCTGAGAAAACGCCATTCAGAACATCGATTTTTGAATAATGCACAGATTGATTTTTTTACCATCGAGTTTTTTTCTTTCTTTTTGCCGGAGCCACACAGGCCGGAATCGATTTTATCAATATTCGTGACCGGTTTTTTTCATTCGTCATTAGCCATTAGGTACTTACCATATATGAAGAAAATAAGCATTTTACTCACCTAAAAAGAAAAAAAAATGGATTAAATTATTTTCAAAAATTAATTAGGAAATCGAGAGCCTGGAGGGGGGGGATACAAAAACGTGGTAGTGAGGAGGAAATAAACTTTTTCAAAAATTCGGGGCCCTACAGGCTACGGAGTTCTCCATAACACCAACCTCAGTCCACTACATTCCTACACAAGGTCAACTCACTGCAATGAATTGTGTAATTTCGACAGTTGAATTTCCAATTTGGTCCTTGGGTAAATCATTTACTTGGTTTAGATGTGGTTAATTATCGAGCCCCCGTAGAGGCTTCCAAAAATTGCCGTTTTCACCGGTATTGCACGGTAAAAAGGCGGGGTATTGGTTATAGTTTTCAACTAGCAATAATCGCACCTCAGGAGACCTTCATTGGTTACGATAATGCCACTGCGCAAGGTTGACTTAAGGGTCCTTGACTAAACTACTTAAGAGAACCACAATTGAAGGAATACGCGGGAAGGAAGAACATAAACTCTCCAATAAACTCATTAAAAACTTATAATCTGATCCTTTTTATTGACATAATGATAGAAAAGTATATTCTTTCGCAACTTAATAGGTTCCATTAAGTCGATATCATTACTTTATAAACAAATTATGAATTTTATAGGAAAACTTTAGTGTACTTTCATTGTGGCGCCCTCTAGTGGTGAACGTTCGAGGTTAAGAAGGAGGGTAATACAATAACTTTTTTTTTCCAGAAATTAAAAATAATTCAATTAAATTAAAAAATTAAATTGTTAATAACAAAAACTCTCTAAAAATTATGAGAAAACACACTGAAAAGGCTTATTAAACCAAGCCGCGTCATGGGGTACCAAGGCCACAAAAGTTGGTCTACTCTATTCCCACTTGCTATATAGAAACTTAATTTCTGAATTCCGTAGCTTAGTAATTAACCCTATGAAAAGAAAGAAAAAATGAAAAATTAATTCGTTGAAAAGTTGCTGATTCGAACGTTATCGCCATCAAGTTTTAAAGGGTTTTCCGCACCCTTGCGAAATAATTTAAAAACCCACTTTTGAAAAGAGGGCCGCTATGAATTTTAAAAGAAGGTAGGGCGAGACAATTTGTTTTTTTGTTCCGCCCTCCACTAGGAGCCTCCTCGAGCCAAGTGGTCATTTGGGGTTTTGTTTCGAAAGTCTCGAAAGCACTCCGGAATCCCGGCAGGCACCGGCATCTAGTCTAGAAAAGCGGGAAAACGTTCTTCCATCGATTTTCCCTAACGATATGAAAACCTTTTGCCGCAAGATCGCTCCAGAATCGCTTCGCGCCATCTTGTTTCGGCATACCCGTGGTTACCGACCATTGACAACTTTCTACCGCTCTATTAAGTAAACACCTCTATCATACGAATGTGTTTAAACCATAATTCATAGCAGTTTTCAACAAAAAAACTCCATATTTTCAAGGATTCCATGAAAAGTAAGTCTCAATTCATATCCTACTTTTGTAGTTGTTGACTTTTATTCAAAACACTAAAAAACTAGACTGATATCGACTTATGAATGAAGTAAAGATGATTTTTAATAACATTGAAAAGTTCAAAGTTTGGAATCATTATTATAAAGTGTTAAAAATAACCTTAAAAATTCAATGGTAGGCTTCATAATTGTAATTAGCAGAAAGTGACCATTGCGTGACCAAAGGTTTCTAAAATTAGCATCAAAATGAGATTTCCATATCTCTGTATGATTGTTATGATGGCTCATCTAAAGTTATTTTTACCCTACGATTATTTTTGCTTAGTCTGAACTTGGTAAGAAAGGAAAAGGAAATAATCGATTAATGAAGGATCACCATGGGAGAAATGGGAAACAAAATGATTTATTCACATATTAGAAAAGGTTAGTTAAAAAAAGAATCGAAGTTCGCAGCTGTTGTTGAACACATTTTACCCCCTTCGGTATCTAAGTCAGTGGGTAGTAAAAGTAGTTCGCCTCTGCGCCCTTTATATCGATTGCCTCCGTCACAATTGCAGACAAATCGACCACCTTTTTTTTCGGGAGTTTTTAAGGTCAAATCCGATTAAAAGCGAAGGACGGAAGAAAAAACAGATTCTGCAATTTTCGATGAAAGCGCAGACGTTTTCTGGCAAGACTCTCATTAAAAAAACGTTCAAAGCCAACGAAAATTAACACGATGTATAAATCAGAATCCATAAAAATAAATGTTTAATCATTACAAAATTGAAACTCATAAGAGAATCAAAAAAGGAAAAAATTAAACATTCATTTTCATATAGAACATGAATGTAAATAAATTAAAAAAAAATACAAAAGTATAATATAGATAAAATATTGATATTTGAGGGTGCTGAGTATGTATTTGTATTGAAAATCGTGCAAGACATTAAGCGAGTGATTTGGGAAGGGGTTGCGCATGCTTAGAAGGACTCCGCGAGCTTATCGACCAATGCGAAGATGCAGTCCATTCAAACTCTCCATGACGGTAACGTTAAACATATTTTTCAAGTGAATATTTTTATTTAACGCCCATCTTCCAAGTGCCTAGGCAATAAAAAGTCGTGTTCGCGTATTGATTTGAAAAGAAATGTTCGAAAGAAGGGGTAAAAAAGAAATTTTTGTGTGTTTTTGTTAATAATAAAACTTAATTATGCCTAAACATAAAAAGCCGGCGCCTGAAGATCTAGTGATACCTCCGCAGAATACGAAAATATGCGGGACGATATGTTTGTGCCAGATGACGGCGGTTTTGAGTTGTGTGGCTTTGGTTTATTTGTCGGTGGCCATTTATATGCCGTCGATAAGAGCTTTTAAGTCGGGGATTACTGCGGATCCCGTGATGTGCGCGACGACGAGGGCGGTCACGACGGACACGTGCGATTGGGGTTCGTGCGGAGAGTGGTGCCTGAGCAAAACATCCGGTTCGTGTATACAGATCTACGTCAATTTGAGAAGAAACGGTACGAACATATCGCTCGTGAACTGTACAAACTTGGCGAACAAAACGTGCTACGGTATCGACCAAGAAAACGCGAAGAAGTACCGATGCATAGCAGACGAATGCCGCAACTTGACGGGGACGTTCAACTGCACGCTTGGGATGTGCACGAACATCACGGACGCTTTCGAATGCGTCTTTAAAAACGTCGACGCTGGACTCAAATGCTCTGGAAGACGCGGGAAAATCAACTGCATCGAAATGGACGGGCTGCAGACTTGCGACAGAGGGATGTGCAAAGGAATCAAAACACCATACAACTGCGAACGCCGATGCTTAGATATACCAACCAGAAATAAAAACGCGATAATCTTAAGTGGGGATAAAGTCTATTTATCGCAGTGTCAAAGAGCATTAGTGCTAGAGACAGGAAAAGAAGTGTGGAATGAAAATCAAGAAGATGTAGTATTCATGATGTCTTGCTTTAGCATAGATCTAACTCCGAACGGAATATTGGCCGTAGATTGCATTAATGGTAGTTTAATCACTAAAAGTTATCTAACTGACCTAACCAATTTTACTTATCTTACCTATTTGAGTGTTACGGCCGACGTTTTGGCAGACCCCGATAAAATAGTGACGCCACCGGAGATAGATCTTCTAATAGCAAATGACAGCAAATTGTTAATTAATATGGAAGGTTGTGTAAATACGTTGAGAGATGAGTGTAAAGAGTTTTTGCGGGAGTATGGTAAAGATGGTTCTGATCATAATGCACGTGGGAGGTTCCCGTGTTACTATGCGGAAGAAAAGCCCGAATTCGTGGTTGCTAGATTCAACCTGGAGAATACCTATAGGGAATTTCTTTTCGCCTCGATCGTCCCTACCGTCCTTTTCGTCGTCTCGTGCACAACCCTCGTCCTCTGCCAAAGGACCGTCGAGGTCGGCGATGACGCGAGGATGCGCTTCAAGAAAAGAGGTGCCGGAGCAACGACAATCAACGCAAACAAAGAAAACTCGATGGGCGATACTGGAGGAGGAGGCGATCACGCAATGGCACTTTGAGATCCGTCACGTAAGAATTTTTTGTTGCAAAAGGGTATGAAAATAGGCATGATTAGATGAAAAAGGTCATAACATTTAGATCAAAAGTTCAACATTATTATAGTCAGTTTTGTTAACCTTTGACCGTTTCATTTGGATCAATTAAACATGTTTCTTTTGTTCCAGGCATTCCCCTCCTTCAAGACAGCCCTACGCATCAGCACGTGTTTTCATTACAAGACTACTAAAATAAGCACTTCAGAATTCAAGCACATGCTTATTAGAAAGCACGCTTTCCAAGACTACCAGAAGAAAATGTAAATAGCGTAAATGCTGCCGATATCTTGTTATAACTGCCAACATCGGAGGGGAACGCGTCTAAACAATAATTTTTTTAAAGTAAAAAGACTGATATTATTTATGTTGTAAAATAAGGGAAAAAAATGACTTCCAATTTGTGATTTTGGGAATGTCTATTGGCATCCGGTAGCCATAACACGACGTAAATGTTAGATATTAAACGATGTCCATAAAAGAAGCAATTTAGTGAGATATTTCTTTGTTTATAAAATAGCCACAAGGGGTTAAAAATTTTGATTTTGAATTGAATGTGTTGATAATTTAAAAATGGGCGAAGCGATGGGAGAAGCGGTCGCGAACGCGAAGATGCTCGTGAAGAATTTGGCGGCCGGAGTGGATGTGAAGGGGTTGATGGTGAAAACGAAATTTTACACGTCGGTGACACTCGGGACGACGGCTATTCTGTCCGTCTTCGCTTTTCTCTTTTTGATACCGTTTGTAGTCGACCCAGCGATTTCGACCATTCTCGCCGACTACGAGCAAACACCAGTCACCTGCATTTCGGTCGAGCACGTCTATTCTGAAGGCTTGAGCAACTGCTCTTGGTCTTCTTGCAGAGAAGGATGCACCAACGCAGCACTAAGATGTCACCAAATCCTCGTCAACTATTCAAAAATCCCATTCGAAGAATGGGTGAAGGTAACTTCATATTTATAAATGGCAAACAATGACCTTTCTCTTTAGAGTGAAATAGATATAAAGACTGTACAGTGGGATGTTGGAGAGACCAGATTTTTCATAAACACCGAAGGCTGTGGGTATCCACCACGAGTGAACTGTTCCGAGTTCGCTAAGCAGTACGGATCGAAGACCTTGGGTACGCCGTTCCCATGCTACTACAGCAAAACGTATCCTACGATGGTGGTCGCACGATATTCATGGGACGACAACCTGAGGTACCTCGTCCTATCTTTGGTCGTACCGAACGTCCTCTTCGCCGTATCTATCGGTGTCCTCATTTACTGGTACTGCCCTGGTTGTAACCGATCGAGGCAACCCATCGACACCTCATCGTACGTCGAGAGCTTCCACTCAAAACACGAGTAAGCTCCAAAACCAGTAGCCCTCGTAGAATTCTTTATATTCAAATAACAAATACACTGTAAGTCTTTTTTCATTGAGATGCTAACTGTCGAATAAGAAAAACGTTGGTCTCTCAGAGGTTATATCATCAAATCTGCATGATCTGCATGTCAATACGTTCTTGAAGCTGCATTTCTGGTGCTACAAGAAAAAAAGAACTCTGCCACCACATTTCGCTTCAGGAACGTTTTATCGACAAAAACACTGTCCAAGTCGTTTGTTAAACACTTTGTTTGTTCGCCACCTTGTCCCGCGTTCGGATCGATATTATCATTTTCATTTTTTAATACGAAAACGTAATAAAAATTTCAGTTCAGATGGGGCAGAAAGTATGAGGACGAATCCAACCTATTTAATGGAAGAATAAATTGTACATAATTTTTAAAAAAAAGCAGAAAAAAAGGTAAAATATAACTGTTCATAAATCTCGTGACCTTGCTATTTGATATTCGACACGCAAAATCAAGCGAAAAGGTCTAAAAAAAGTCAATATATAGATTTCTTAGAATAATTTTTGATGTTTTAAAACAAAAAATAAGCCTCCTAGAAACGAGGGTTTTAAATGTTTTTAAAATAAAATTTGAAGAGTGTTTAAGGAACGTGTTTGATCAATGAAAGGGAGTTTAGGCTCCCGCAAACATTGAAAAAATCAATATCAACCCCTTTTTCACAAAGGCAAGCATGAAAATAGTCCAAATTAAACGAAGTAATTTATTTATTTTTGTTTCTTATAGTGAGGAAGAAGAGGACGAATATGAAGACGAATCCGAGGAGTACTGACGATGATAGAAAAACGAAAAAACTGCTCAAAAGGCTACCACTCCCCTCCTCATCAACGACTTTCTAGAGCGTCTTCTTATCCACTCTCGGTTGTATTCTAGGAATTTCATTTAAGTCGAACTTAGAACGAGAAGGTTAGAATGCAAGATAGTTTAGATCGTTTGAATAATCATATCACATTTAAAACAAGTTAGAGATTTACAATTTTTAAGTACAATAATTAGGTCTCGGTAATTCAAACGTGGCTATAGGTCTGACACGTATACATGGGGTCTTCTCGTCCATAATTCGAAAAAACACCCTGTATACCTTTAAATTTTTGAGATCACCATGTGATTTTTAACCCCTGAAGGGAAAATTTTAGATTAATTTCTTCAATACTTAAAGTGCTCAATTATTTGCTTTTAGGGGTAAATATAAAAAACCGGAAAATAAATCCGTTTGACTTAGATTTCCATTTTTTTGTAAATAAAAAAATGTACAGAATTTTTTTTAAAGCTTTATCTTTGTGTTGATGTTAATTATGTTAATTTTGATGCAGGTTTTTTTTTAACTTAAAATATTTGCAGTCAAAATGTGAGACGATTGGTTGAAAAAATGTCGATATTATAGAATTTAAAAGTGTTATGTAGATTAAGAATAATCAGGTTTAGTCGTAGTGTGCCAAAGGCAAGCCAAAAATTGCTGATTGGGGCCTTCTAAAAAACAATTTCTTATTCTACCAACTAAGCCTTCAATGCTACTGTACAGGTTGTGTTAAATGTAAAGAAAAAAAATTTTATTCCACGTTATTTTGGTGATTCTTCCAAAAAAGCCATTTTTTAAAAGAAATATTCACGTTGCTTTAGCTTGAATTTTTACATGTAATACTCATTATGTAATTTTTTTATTAAAAAAGATTATTCGTCAAATTCTAAAGCTCATGTTGAATTTCAAGTTATATTTTCAAAAATTTTAAGACGTACAAAGCTGTTAATTATAAAAATGTTTAAATAAAAGCTTTAAGGAACCAAGCTGAATTAAGCTATTGAGGAATTCAACTGAGGATCTTTATTCAATTTTAAATTCTTATAAAAATTGTAATTTTAATAAATTACCTTCTACTAAGCAGTTTTATTTTTTAATTGGATCCTAAATACCATAGCAATCCAGGGCAAAATCGTTTTTCAAAAAAGAAGTCAGTTTTCTTAAATTTGAAAAGAAAAATATAGGATAGGACCTTGTTAGTTTGCTACGTGGTCCATCCTTTATAATGTTGAAAAATGTTTCTATAAATCAAATTTATAGACAAAATATGAGTTTGAGAGGACCCCTAGCTTGAAAACAGCTAAATAACTTTGGCTGAAATCAAAATAACAATTTAAGCTCTTTGGGTATTTTACCTCTTACTAAAAAAAAAAAAAAAAAAAAAAAAAAAGTTTCACTACCTCTTTCTATTTGTTTTTTCCTCTTTTTAACATTTTGCAAACAAAAATTTCTAAAAATTAGATAGATAGGAAGTTATTAGAGGGACCCCTTTAATTACCTATTATGTACTAGTGAAACTATTTTGCGAGAAACTTCCCTGTAAGGAAAAACTGCAAGCAATGGAAGGCGGTCCCTCCCGACGGGAAACGATTTTTCATTATTTTATTAATAGTATTATTGATCATCGGACCCTCTAGAACCGAAGTGTACCCCTTAAAAAATCGAATCTAATACAAAGTAACCTAAACAAACAAAATATATCGATTTCAAGAAAAAGGACCTCTTGTCGACCCTGTCGGCGTTTTCAAAAAATTATAATTTTAGAAAATCATTTTATCATTGTGATTTTCAAATAAACTCAACATTTTGTAATGAGTTTATTAAAAGGAATCATAACTTTATACGATTTCTAAAGAAAAACGTCTGGCCTGGTCGTTATGGAAGTACAACCCCAAAACGGGAACTTTCTCAAAAAGTGGGTTTTTTGTACAGAGCTGTTCATTTGCCTGGCGGATTTTCTAACAAAATCTCCTTTTTTGGGAGAGGCGGAACGCTGCCGCATTAGTAGCCCAACCTCCTAAGGTATGTGGTGTACATAAGTATTTAAGGAGTAAGGAGTAAAAAGTTCTAAGCCTTTTCCCCAGAGATTTTTTACAGCGAGGTTTCACTGTACAATAAAAATGAAATTTCTCAGGACGGGTTTTGGGATTGCAAAAAGAGGTTTACAGCCTTATATTTTCCCAATTACATATAAACTTTTCTTACCACGCAGGTTAGAAGTCAACAAGTTACAACAATGAATAATTATTTTAATCGCTTAAGTGCCATCATTTTGTTGATTAGTCCAAAAACGTTTTGGATCACCCATATTTTTCGAGAAAACCCAAGGAACTTATAAGAAAAAACCACAATTGAAACGACATTATAAAGAAAATCGTGAAAAACAATTTTTTTTTCCTTCAACGAAAGTGTTTTAAAAAAAAGCGCGTAAAGCGAGAAGAAAAGCTGATCATGCGTGCTGAATACTTTTGGGAAAACGGCAAGCACGCGAGAACCCTTAGTTACCAACGATACCTCGACGGAAACACATTGAAAAAAAGCGGGAGAAGGTAAGCTCAAAAGCTTAAAAATATTAAGCAAGAGCGAAATTCGAGATACAAAAAACAAATATACAGACGAAATTTAAAGCACTTCAAACCTAAATTTCAGCACATCATAAATTTTTAGCTAAAATTCATCGTTATTATAATTTAAAACAATAAATCATAAAACAAAGGAGTGAATAGATACTATTTTTTTACGCAATATTGATTCTGATATTGGGTCAGCAAAAATAAGGGTGAAATAAAAATTGAGTATAAGTGGAGTCTTATACTACATAATAGGATATAACTTTTTCTCAGCTTCCTTTGGACCGATTGAATTGGACACAGAAAAGGAAAAATTCCTAAATATTTTAAGTGATTTGGTTAAATAGTTGCTTAGAAAAGGAGTTCATTCTCCACTCATACTCAAAATCCTCTGAGCTTATAAATAAAAGCTTTTCCTGTGCAAAAGGAAATAATAAAATAGAATTTCTAAGTAGGGTGTTTTCCTTGGCATTTTGCCCAGAGATAACAAAACTCTAATCGACGAAAAACTATTTAATAAATTAAACTTTTAATAATTGCGTAAGATGTCAAAAATATAAAGATTTTTAATCATCCTGACTCATCAACGCTGGAAAGGTCCACCACCCCTTTATTGCACTGTTTACGCGATATTTGGCATCTTTATTGAAATACCAACCCCTAAAGGCGTTCACCGTCAAGGTTTAAAGATGGAATTTCATTATAGATTTTTCAGATAACTGAAAAGAGCGTGAAGAATACCTTTAGATTGTTATAAAAACAAGAGTTTTATTGAGAGCAATAATTTCTTTGTAATTTTAGAGAGGTCTCTCATGCGATGAGAGATGGGGAAGAACAAGAAGGATGGTAAAGAGAAACTGGTGGTGCCACAACAGGATAGGAGAATCTGCGGTTCGATTTGCCTGTGCCAGTTTACGGTGGTGATTTCATGCGTGGCGGTCATCTACCTCTCGGTCGCCGTCTACATGCCGTCCTATCGCGCTTTCAATTACGGGATGGAGCCGACGCCGGTCATGTGCCAGACGGTCAACACGACGATGCTCACCAACTACTGCGACTGGGCATCCTGCGGAGAATGGTGCTTGACCAAAACTTCAGGATTCTGCCCTCAAATACACGTGACGACGAGAAGAAACGGGACGACCATACAGCTCGAAGATTGCCAAAGGCTTTCTTCCTTTTCATGCCCAAAAGTAGGTAATTCCAAAACCAATGAACAGAATTCCCTTAACTTAGTTCTCAAAAGCTGAATCTATTAGGATAGATACTATCGATTTTTGTTTTCATTTGAATTCCCGAATGTTAAATATCAAGTTTCCGGAGGAAGATAGGAGCTATTGAGGCCGGTCTTACGGACTCTTCCAGCTTAGAGGCGTTCAGGAGACCTGAAGATTTGAGATGGTTGAAAATCGTGACTGAATGTCTTATGAGCCATGGAACATAATCGAAAACATTCCATTTCGTGATCTCGAAAGTTACGGTAGGAGAAGGTTGAAATTTAGCATAGGGGCGTCTCATAAGCTGATAATAACATAATTTCAACTGGTGGCTTTACTACTTAGTTCATAAAATGCAGACACTTTCTCTAGTCTCGTGAAAACTTAGATCGCTGTTACCTAGTTTTTTTCGTACTCATAATTATTGAAACTACATAATAAATAGAAGGTTTATTAGACAAGCGTGCGACTTATCTCTCCAAAATCTGATTTTAAATGAGCTGAAAAGTAGGCCAAAAACGCAAAGCCCCAAACAAAATAACAGCCCCAATTGGACAGTCGATTTTTTACGTATTAACGAAGGTGATATGGGGTTTAGATAATGAGGTACCATCGCTGCACAATGTTATTAATTTAAAAGCTTTTTTCGCGAGAGAGAAAAAATTTTCTTCAACTTCCTGAAGAATTGAAGAGTGAAAAACTCCAACCACAGAATGAAAACCAGGTACGAAAACATAGGAAGGAATTCATTGAAGCTGTTCGATGACCTTTTATTTGTCACCCAATCCTAGCAGTCTTTGACTAATATGTATTGAAGAATCAAATGTGCAAAGTCCTCCAAAACATCGCAAATCTAGCAGCTACGAGTGTCCATTCGTGCAAGTACTTCCCTTAACTCCTTAAGCCTTGAAATCGGTTTTCCTACAACGGTTTTCCTAATTTTTTACCAAAAGGCATAGTCAAATGAGATGTAAAAACGACCTATAGAACCCCTCGTATTGCACAATGTTCGATTATCGAGATTCTTCTTTCAGTAAAAATAAAACTGAGAAAACCACAATCTTGTACCATAAGATCCCAAGTATCTCTATCGGCTTATAATCATAAAATTAAATCCAAAAACTCATTTTAGGACGGTAGAAAATTCGTTTAGCAAGGAAGTAAACAACTTTAGTTAAAATCGATTTTATGATTAAGCTATCAGGATCTAATTTGCCCTCCGACTTAATGAATTAGAACCTTTTAAAACCAAAATCTCAACAAAATTGAAAAAAATTAAAATAAAAGCAATTTTCGATCTTATTGAAAGAAAATCTTATAGAAAAGAGTTCCTTGTCAAAATCCCTAATATCGTGACAACGTCCCGTCCAATATCCCTAATGGGAAACCAAAATTGTATTAACATCATGTCAGTTAAGCCTTCATTTCCCATAGGGTTTTCAAATTGGCTATTTCAAAATAAAAGAATGAAAAGCTTTTATATATATATCGTGAAGTGAAAAAGAATTAGTTTATAAGGTGAACAGTGAAAGAAATATGATTCTGGGTTTAACAATCTCCGCCTATGAAAGGTTTTAATAATTCATGACGTCATGGGGCCCACGTCAACCTGACTCTAGGGGGAATCTATTATTTAAAATATCGACCATTGAAAACGCTCAAGATTAGCTCAAGCCGGAAGATAAATGAAAATCGAGGAACTTTTGAACTTTTTTCACTTATTTCGGGGTTAACGTTTTTAAACAGAAAAAATAATTCAACAAAAATTCAATAATGGCCAGCGAAACTCCAGACGCAACTGGTTCAATTCGGTTTGAATCGATCCTTTAGGATTCTCCGTTTTCGTCGTACTATAATATTCAAATCCTATTTTTGTTGTCTTAAAAATGAATCGATTCCACAAAAACTTGTCCTTACTAGGTTTCACCTAGTGTTCAAACAAAATATGGCCGAATAATTAATTTGAAGTGATCGATTGGTGTCAGAATGGTTATATGTGGGTCAAAGATTTAAAGGACGAATCATTTAATAATTTTCAACTTTAAAGGCGAAACCTGAAAAATTGAAACGGTACAACTGCAATAATGATTCGGAATGTGCGACTTTGACGGGCGTTTTTAACTGTTCGCTTGGACACTGTGCGAACATGTCCGAACTCTTCCTTTGTCACAATCACGCGGACGGCATACCCATCGATAGCGACAAAGACAATCTCAAACTCAACGGTTTCTTCGAATGTCATCGATCAAGGTAGGAGGTCGGATCAGCAAGAAAATTCTGCACCTTTTCCTGGACCATTCAAAGTTTGTAAAATGATCATTGGATTTCAGGTGCTATAAGTATAAGAAGAACCTTGACTGTGACCGCTATTGTGCAAAGATAACGACGAGTTCTATGAATGTTTACTTGCAATATGGAGACAACGTATACACCGGCGACTGCAAACGAGCCATCGCATTCGATGAAGCGAACGGTACTGAAGTTGGCAGAGTCATCAAGCCGACAGTAATATGGACAGAACAGGGCGATGGAATACTTTTCGCTTCCTGCCATACAGTCGTCAGAAATGGATCATCATTATTGTACGTAAATATTGTAAAAAATGGCTTAATGTGTAAGTTTATAGCGCGACGGACTGCATCAATGGTACGACCTTAAATGGAACCGAAGCGGAAGTGATACCGACACCTTTTATGAACTTTTCGACATATTGGTCAATCGTGGAGAAGTACAATCTCAAAAAGGGTTATCTTCTTCATGGCAACGATAGTTTTATACCATCCCAGAAAAGCCTGACGATTTTTGAGTATTCAAGGCTTTACATTAATCTTGAAGGATGCGTGAACACGTTGATGGGTGAATGTTTTGAATTTGTCGAAACTCACGGAAACGATGGAGACAACAAAACCGCACAAAGCAGATTTCCGTGTTTCTACAGAAAAGTGAGTATTCGACAGTATAGAATTTAATAAATTCTTTTTTCAGAATGATACGTTTATGGTGGTGGCGAGGTTCGATCTAAAGAAAACGTGGTTTGAACTAATGGTCGCGATTTTCGTCCCGTCCACACTTTTCGTCGTCTCGTTCATAACGTTGGTCATCATCGGTCATTCCGTCTACGTCGGCGATGATACTAAGATGCGGTGCACTTTCTGCAGATGCAAGAAAAAGAAGAAGCAAACGGCCGAAGAGATGAACGCGGAGATCGATCTCGTCATGGACAGCATCATCGAAAGAACAAACGCCATCGTCGATAACGACGGAGTCGGCGACACCTCAACGTAATTTACACACAAAAACCTTTTATACCAAAACTTCCCAGTCAAAATACAAAAAAGCCATAACCCTCTGATATACCTCTTTGCTTTCAAAAATCAAAAAGACTAGTTAGAATGTAAAAACAGTACAATTCGTGTTGCAGCAATGATTGCAAAACTGTAGTACCTTTAGGCCAAATTAGCATCATTTCAACTTGTTGCAAACTTACAATTATTTTTATATGTTTATCTAATGTTAAGTTTTTAACTTTATCGAACTGATAATGGCTAAAATGGTGGTTACTGAAACCATTTTTGTTTTGTTGTTGTTTTTGCCTGAAATAAATTATTTAAAACTTCGGTCTTGTTTAAAAATTGTTTAAGACATTTAAGCCAAAGTATAAAACATTTTACATAAATATCACAGGAAAAAAGGGATAAACGAACGGAATTACCTCATAAAAACCACCCTCGGAGTCATTACGAGCCTCGCCGATGATAATCAATCGACCCTTAAATCCACTGACCTAAATGTCTTTTTCGGTTCCACTCATAACAAAAAGAAAGTTCGTCGAAACCTCGATTTCGGGAAGGGGTCAAGGAGACCCCATAAGGTCAAAACGACCCAGGATCGGTTAAGGGAAGTGGGGGAGATTAAAGGAAGTGATGGGAGAGAGGTATTGGAGAGTGTTTGGTATTTGTGGAAAGGTTTGCAGAGGCTTTAAGTTCGAGTTATGGGCTTCCTCCTGAAGACCACTAAAAAAAGTTTTAAGGGTAAACCTGCCCTTTAGATAATGACTTATATAAAAATCAAAAGTAAAAGGTTGGAAAGGAAATGTTTCAAAATTGAGGTCAAAAAACGCAAGAATCTAAACAGAACTAAAATAAGAACGAATCGATGTCTGGTAAAAAAGAATGCCAGCATGTAATAAAATATCCGTGACATTTATGGAGGAACCCTTGGCCGTATAGGGTAGTACATAAAAAGGGATCGATTTTAGGACTTAAATTAATTTAAAAATTTCAATTAAGACGTAGTTTTGTGTGTTTTTAGGGAGTCCACGTGTTATAAATTGAAAGGATTTAGGTTTGGGCTATTGTTATCGTAGGTTCTATTTGCGTCCTGGGTGAATCGATGTCGAATTCGGGTAGTTCCCAGCCTCTTAGTCGGCCGGGCGCCGTCTGGTCTGAAGAACATCAATTTTACACTCTCCCGCGTATTTTTTTTACTCTCCCTTCCGCGAACCACGAGTATAATTTGAAAGTGGTGAATAGATGTAATTTCCCTGAAGGGGAGGAAATACGAAAAAGTCCTTTTCTAAAAACTTTTTAACATCAGAAGTGGGATCAAGAGTCCAAAATACCTTAAAGCCTACCACCAAATTTTATGAACTTTTATGAAATTTTTTTTTTCGCACTTGATACGAAAAGGGTAAAAATAACTGTGAACTAAGTTAATAATGAAAATTAACAGACTTTTCCCCTCATGACACGAGAGTAAATTAATTAATCAATAACCCTCTCGTATTTCATAATTAGAAAAAACGCTTTTAAAAGGTAAAACTCAATTTGCGAAAGTTTTTACATACCTTGAGTTCTTCTTGTCTTTTATAGGCGTCCATCATCATTTTCTTCCTTTCCTCTTCAGTGAAAACTGGTTCACGCCCAGGTGGACCACGTCCCGCCTATGAAACCAATAAATATGTCAGCCATAAAAAAAAATAGCGAATATAAAATTACCGAAGTGAGTTTGGCTGTAATTTTTGTTTTTTCGTTCGTTCCGATGTAATCTTTGAGTTTTTTTCCTCTTAGGATTTCTTTTCCGGAAAACCAAAGCTGAGCTTCGGCCATGTCTATTACCTATTTTAAAAAAATTCTTTTATGACGTGATATGATGGAAAGAATGAAAGTTACCTCACGGGAAGCTTGGGTACCGGTGAGATCTTCAGTGTTTTCCAATTCCTGCCTTATGGGTTCGTGAGGTGGAAGTCCCATGGGGTAAACGATCATTGTCGCCCCTTTTAACATGTCTAAAGCTTCTTGAACGTCTTTTTGAGTGAGGCAAACGTTTGCTTGAACTTTTTTCTACACAATTAAAAAAAAATTGAAAGCAATAAGTGGACCACGATGAATATTGAGGACCACAAAGCAACAACCAACAACTCCAGTAGCGGCAAAGAAATAAAATTAATGATTTGATTCTACAATCACTAAGCATATTGTGCTTTTCGAAATGCATTCGATTTTTTCTGGAATCGAATATTAATGAGGGGATACTCTAGTCACTAGTGGTATAAATCGTTTTTGCCAAAAATGACGAGGTGGAGTGTTGCTCAGATGCCCTATGCCTTATGGTCTGACAGTGACTATGGCCAATTTTTAACTTATAATAATATTTTGTAATATGTATGTATAGTGTACCAGCTCCAGTAAAGAATAATGATAAACCATTTTTTCAAGGACAACCTATTATAAAAACCAAAGCGGGAGGATTTGGTGTTTAACAGAGATGTCTATAGAGCCTCGAAGTTGTTAAGAAAATTTGAGGTGATGGGAGAATTGTGGGAGGTGGTGGAATGATGGAGGGAGGTCGAAGAGAATAGTGAAGGTGATGGATGAGTGGGGGGAGGTGATGAAAGGGGGAAAGTGATGGGAGAGCGGGAGAGGTGTGGGATGTGGAGGATTTGGTGTTTAGAGTCTGCAGAGCCCCTAATATTAGGAAAATTTGAAGAGACGGGAGAGTCGTGGGAGGAGATGGAATGTTAGGGGGATGGTCAAGGAGGATAGGGAAGGTGATGGGAGAGTGGGGGGAAAAGTGAAGTGATAACGGGGGAGGTGGTGGGGAAAGGTCTGCAGAGCCCCAAATTTTCGGAAAGTTTGGGGTATCCACCACCATTTTACCAGGAAAAACAACATCCAAGTTTGAAATGTTATATGTAGCTGAGGTCTGACTCCTGAGCAAGAACTGGAGAACATGCTCACAAAGAAAAACTCTTGATCAAAATGGAACTCTCATACGAAATGGAAATTTGAATTTACTTTCGAAACGACAGCTTTGGCTTCTTCTATTGTCTTGCGGAGAACATCCTGCGCTTTTTCATTCGGCCTTTTTCCGTTTCTCCTTCCAATAGGATCCTTTGAGATATCCCATCCCCCGTGCGGAACGCACTTTTCTCCCCATTCGTCTTTCAGTTTCAGCTCCTCCACCTGCTCTTCGGTCAATCCGAGTATTTCCGGCGGGAAAGTCGTCCCATGCTTCGCCATCTCTTCCATCTCTAAAAACCCTTCAATTCCTCGGATTCCCTTTTATTAAAAAGTCACTTACCCGAACAAATCCTGCTCACTTTCAACCTCCCGTTGTAAATAGCGGCGATGTCGTTGATCACCTCGTTGGTCGATTCTTGGACAGTCGTGCTGAACAAAAATTGACTTTCGTCGCCTACTTTGACGTGAACCACAACCATTGCTGTCTTTTAAAGAATTCCAAAAAAGGCAGACAAACGATCGCGACTTTTATAACGATCAAACGTGTTGTTTAGAATGAAATGTTATGGCAACGAGTAAACAGTTCTAATAAAATGATAATATAACCTTCCAGTTTTGCTTTTATCTTTCTTCCATGGAGCTCTGTGCTGTGGCTCTGTGCATGGAGCTATTAACACGTGCTTTTCGTAATAGCTCCATGCTTTCTTCCTTGGATAATAGACGTAGGATATATATTACTCTGTGGATAATATGTTCATTCACGCATTTAAGCGATAATCGCAGTTCTTGGTTATAGTGAGGAATTGATAACTTTTGGATCCGACCTACAGGGTGCCTCAAAACTTCGTTATTTTAAATACGAGTCCTATGTATTGATGCTGGAATACGATTTTACTCTTCATTTCCAGTAACCTTTAACAGAACGAAAGGTTCCGGATGTTTACCGATTCAGCCCAAGATTCAGCCCATTTGAGAAGACAATGAAACCTGAGAAGAATTGAGACCTTCGGGGGCAAAGGCTTATTGATGTTGGTTTTTTGAACAAAAGATGCAAGGAGTAGAAATAGTATACTTTATTATGTTTATGTACAAAATGAAAATCGATTTTTAAAGCCTTGATTTTGAAGATAATTAGGTGTTGGATGTTCTGGTTACAGCGGACATACCATCAACAAAACTAGTCCTGAACAAAACGTTTGCGTTGTTGAACATTCCATCTTTTAAAGAAACGACAATAAACTAAAAAAAGAGATTAGAATTGCTTAAAATGGCACGTTTATAACCAACCTGAGATTGTTTAAAGTGGGCTTTTAACATCTGCCCGATATTTTGAGTGTGCGAAGGGTCAAGAGCGGAGTCAACTTCGTCCAGGATATAAAGAGGAGCGGGTTTGAAAAGGAGCATGGCCAAAATCAACGAAAGTGCTACCAGCGATCGCTGCCCACCGCTTAGTTCGTCCAGACTATCCTTCCACATACCATTAAAACCTACTTTCACCTAAAAAAAAATTAAGTTTTTAAGAATTTTAGGTTTACGAAGTTACCTCAAGACCAGCCATCACGTCCATTCCTTCCATTGGTTGTAATTTGGCATGCGCACCAGGAAGAAGGGAATGAAATATAGAATTGAAGTCACGGTTGACTTTTTCCCATGCAGTTTGTATAAGTTCTTCTTTTTTCACATCCAACTCGCCAATAACGTCTAAAATTTTCGATTTGTCTTCTTCTATCGTTTCTTTTTTCTTCATAAGTTCATGAAACTAAAAAGAAAATGATAATTTTGTTGAATATACAAAAAATCTTACTTTCTCTTCTTGCGAGTTTAAAACTTCCATCACATTCGTATTAACTTGCTTGCCAATTTTTTCTTGGGCTTGCTTAATCTGTTCGAGTTTGACACCGGCTTCTTCTGGATTGTGGGCGGCGAAATCATACATACCGTTAGGTTGGCCGAAAAATTCTCTGTCTTCTTTGATCCAGGGATATTTATGGTTTAGACTTTTTAACTGTAAAGAATGATGAAATAGTCGAGTTGAAATTTATTTTACGAACGAGGTTGGTTGCTTTGCTAAAGTTGTCGTCGAAGGTTTCTATATTTTGCTCATCTTTCAAAATCTCGAGTTCTTTCTCTCCTATTTCTTTTTTGAGCTTTTCCTTCTGGTTTAACATCTGCTGCATCTCTTTGTTTTTCTCGGCGATCTTCTCTCGATGAGCTTTGACTTTTGCTTTGATCTCTTTAACTGAATCCTTTAAAAAAAAATATTTTTATTATTATTATTATTATTATTATTTTTTTTATAATGAACTCATTACTTGGGTCTTGGTAAGGTCGCCGGAGAAATTTTCAATGTCTTTAGTCGTTTCTTCAATCGTCTCTTGAGATTTACAAATGAGTTCTTTGCAATTTTGAACGGCCTTTTCTAATTCAGCGATTTCAAGTTTTAATGTTTCAAACTCCTAAAATTGAAAAAAATAAAAAGTTTTCTTTTTTTTTACAAATACAAACTTGTTCTCTAAGTTTCCATTTTTTCCGACTTTCTTCGGCTTTCTTTTTGATTCTCTTTAACTCGTTTTCAGCATTTTTGATCTCACGTTCTTTGATCGAGCCAAGGTTTTTGAGGTTATTCTCGAGTTCAGCTATTTTGGCTGTTTTCACTTTTAGTTCTTGTTTGCACTGTTGGATTCTTTCCTCTTTCTCTCCTAGGGAACAAAAAATTTGTCAAGTATTTTAAGATTTGGTACATTCTTACGTATATTTTGCTCTAAAGTTTCCAAATCTTGTTTAAGTTGGTAATGGGAAGTTTGCTGAAGTCGTGAGCGAACAATTTCGACTTCTTTGGTCCTTAGGTCGAACTGTTGTTTTAAATTTTCATATCTGTGATGAAAATAAGATTAATTTTTTTGTTTAAGGTTTAGTTTTTAATACTTTGATGCGACTGGTTTTAACTGGTCAATGGTTTTTTGTATTTTGTCGCATTGCTGACGTTTCTTTTTGAGGTTTTCTTCTGCGTCGGAAACTTCCATGACTGCCAGAAGGATGGGAGCGGATTTGTCAGCCGCACCTCCGCTTATGACACCGCTAGGGTCGAAAACGTCGCCATCGAGAGTGATCGCTTTCTTCCTCACGTCACGGTGTGTCGAGACTTTTTCAGCGACGTCGATCGTCGTGCAGACCAAAACTTGTCCGAAAGACCAAGCCATGACTTTTTCATATTCCGGCGAATATTCTATCAAAGACTGCGCCAAAAAAACGTTCCCTTTTCCCACCTGGAATACATCAAGAATACAATAAAACGTCATTAATGAATCTTACAAGCTGTTCGGCTCTTTGGAGAACATCAGCGCCCATACGTCGCCCTTGGATTTGATTAAGAGGAGCAAACGTCGAACGCCTTCTTAGATTTCCTTTTTCAATAAGTTTCGAGGATATCATTTCGTTGTCTACAACTATGTTATAAAGCTATTAAAAAAAATTAATTATACAAATAGTGATTTAAAAGTATCAACCTTGCCACCAGCGGCTATTTCGACAGCTCGAGCGAACTTCCTGTCTTTTAATTTGAAAAGTTTTCCCAAAGGACCTCGCACTTTTTTATGGTCAAAATTTGGTTCTGGATCATCATAGGTGAAATTGAGGTATGGATTCCTAAAATTGAAGTTTTATAAATTTTGAACTCTTTAGATCAGAGGTTCCCAAACTTTTTCAGAGGGCGCCCCCCTTTTAAACAAATGAAAACCTGCAAAAAAAAAGGTTGTAAATTTTGAGGTTTTTGAAGATTGGGGTTTTAAAAATGTAGATTTTGAAGTTTTTGACAAAAAATGTCTCTCAAAACTTTGATTTTGAGGTTTCTGTACGAAAATTGGGCTTTACGTATGTAGGTTTTGAGGTTTTTGACGAAAATTTGGCTCTAAAATGTCAATTTTAAGGTTTTGGATGAAAAATAGCCTTAAAATATGTTCAGAAAGAAAAGAAAAACTAAATTTTTGGGGAATATTTGAAAATCTTGAGCCTGCCCACGTCTCCCTTGGGAACAGCTTATGGAGTTTGGGAACCACTGCTTTAGATTTTCTGAAACTTAATTAAAAATCATTTTTTACGACCGAAAATTGGCATGGACACACCATCTTTCAGCAGGGATGACCAAATCATACCTGATGTTGAAATTTCCAACCGTCTCCATATCAGCCTTCATTTCACCTTTGAGCTCTCTTAATGATGTCTCAAGAGATTCTAGTTTACCATCTTCATAGTTCAACTTGCCCAAATCGTTCTAATAATGAAAAACATAAAAATACAAAACATAAAAATATAATATATTACTTGTAATGATTTTAATTCCCTTTCTTTTGCTTCTACACTCTTTTTGTCTTGGTCAAAAGTGGTGACTGTATTTTTCAAAAGTGGTTTTTTCTTCGTCAGTTCTTCTTTTAAATATTTAATTTCAACAGTGCGCTGGCTGATCTCAGTTTCAGTTTCTGAAGCTTGTTGCTTGGCAGCTAAAAAGTTAAATTTTATGATTTTGAAGGGTTGATGTTAATTTTTTACCCATCAATTGTTCTTGTAAAGTAGCATCTTCGCCGTCTTCGTTGCTCAAAAGGCCTTTTTGGACGTTTTGGAATTTTTCTTGGGCACGAGCAAGATCTTCGGCGTCTTTTTGCTCGTCCTGTCTGAGACGATCAAAAACGTCTTGAGCGCCAGCCAACTCCTCGCGTTTGACCTTCAAAACTTTTTCGTCTTCTTTGAGATTCTTCTGGAGCGTCTTTTGTTTTCGGGTTTCTTCTGTGATGCTCTCCCTTTTGCTTTGCACAGTCGCCAAGGATTTCGCTTCGGACTTTTCGGCTTCTTTAAGCTCCCCTTCGAGCTCCTCCAACTTCCCACCGCTCTCTTTATCAATCTTGTCTTGACAACTTTTCAACTTTTCTTCATATTCTTTTATTTTCAATTTGGCATCCTCAATGTACTTTTTGCTATCCTCAATCTTCTTCATTGTCTTCTCCTTCTTTTCCTTCGACTCTTTCAAGCAGTCCTAAAATAAATTGTACAAAAAGAATATAAAATTTAAAATTTACTTCAGATTTCAAAACATTAGAAGCCACGACGATCCGTGTATATTGTTCCGAATCCCTTTGTAGCTTTTGAAACTCAAAATATTGCGCTCGATCTTGTTTTAAACGGTCAATTTTAGGCTTCACTTGCTCTGCCACCATCTAAAAGTAAAAAAAATTTTAATAGCCAAATTTTCATCAAAAACCTCAAAATCAACATTTTAATATCCAAGACCTAGAAATCAACAGTTTTAATAGCCAAATTTTCAACGAAAACTTCAAAATAAACATTTAGTAACTTCAAAATAAAAAATTTAAAAGGCAATTTTTTTTTTTTTTTAATCAAAACCTCAAAATTAACATTAAAAATCCGCTAAAAGCCGCCGTGAGGCCGGCCCCAATAGCCTGCTTTCCTCCGGAAATCCGCTAAAACATCAATTTTATCTTGTAAGAACTTATAAAAGTTAATACAAATTTTTTTTTAATTTGTGAATTTCTAGATCCGCCTCTGCTTTTTGGGAAAGTTGACAACAAAATACCAACATCATTAATTTCATTAAGTTTGGCGTCTTTCTTCTGGATAGTTTTTTGAGCTCCTATCTTCTTATTTTCGTACATCCGTGTCCCAGCGGCTTCTTCGATCATAGAAAGAATCTAAAACAACACAAATTAAAAAAAAAAATAAAGAAAAAAAGTCAAATGATTACTTCTGGAGGTTTCATATTCAAAACTTTAGTGATGCGACCCTGCATGATTAGGAAATGTGGGTTGTTCACATTGAGCTGAATCGAGTTGAAAAAATCGTTGACGTTTTTGTTGGTGACAGTTGATCCGTTGATCATGTAGCGATTCTTTCCAGCAACAACGATCTAAGGACAAATAAAGATTAAGACCCAGAGGCACGAATAAAGTGGATACCTGTCTCGTCACTGTGATTTCGTTACAGTTTTCGAAGTTCAAGGGACTTTTCGAGACGTCCGAATTGTCAAAAACAATCGAAACCGAAGCTCTAGTCACTCCTGCCTGGCCGCTTTTATAAATAAGATCCTGAAGAGATTGAGCCCTCACCTGCAAAGACGTTAGAAAAAGGTCAACTTTTCAAAAGGACTTACATGAGTCAGATTTGAAATTCCCAAAACGAAGCAAATTGAATCCAAAATATTCGACTTCCCGGTTCCGTTGAGTCCTGTTATCGCGTTAAACTCACGATCGAAACCTTTTATTTCGGTTCGAGTCCCGTAGGACTTAAAACCGTCGATCACGATCGACTTTATGTACATTTTCGGTAGCAGAAATCTGCAGGGCAGATAATCAGATGATATTCACCACTGAAGTGTTTCTATTTTCAAAAAAACGAAAATAATTTTGGAGGGAGATTGGATTTGGATGTTGGAAGGTTGTTGTTGGGTTTATAGTAACGAATAGTTTTCCCGGCCTTTTATGAACTTTTTTAAGTTGATAGGCCTCTAAAGTCTCAATGGTTGATCTATTTTTGTCATTTTTTGAGTTGAATTTCTCACAGGAAATTTATTCTATCTATTTCCCTTGCATTTCCTTTAAGGGGTTTAGGAGACCCCGAGGGTCAAAATGGTCCCACGGTCTTTATCGGACATGACTTTTGTCAACACTTTTGTCTTTGGGGTCCAGCTAGCCATCCGTTAAATAAATTTAAAAAAAGTTTCGATCTTCACCAAAATTTTACCAATCGTCCTTTCGTAATTAACTTGAAAATGTGAAGACTTATGCCTAGGGGGCTATAGGCCAGTGACTGAGTGACCATCATAAACATGCACATAAACAGCATAGTGTGGGGGGGATGGCGTTCTATCACACAATTCGGGGGTATTGGAAAGAAAAAAATTGGGCGTTTTAGACAGTTAATTTTCTTATTTTCACAAAATTTGGGGAAATCCGAACAATAAAGGTCGTAGTTATGGAAGTGGATTCCCCGCAAAAGGATCTTTCTCACAAATTTGGTGAAAATCGGTGGTTTTTTAACCAAAATCTCCATTTTTGGTGGAGCTCAACGTTGCCGCGTTCCTAGCCCTATCTTCCTAAGGAACTACCCTGTATATGGTGAAAATTTAGTGAAGATCTAGAAGTTTTAGAGATTTTGTAGTCTCTAATAAAAATTGTGTCGATTTGAATTTTATTTTATTTCGACTGATTTATTTTCAGCTGACGGTTCGCTACAGGTAGTAAGGGAATTAGCACTTTCACCATCAAAGATACAAACATCAAATTTTTGGGGCTATTTCGGGATTTGGGGGTGGAGGTAGTGTTTGCGGAGAGGTCTACAGGTCTATTTTTGCTCGATGGTTGCTCTTTATACGGCCAATGATGCCAGTCCATTAGCTATTAGTTGACCTCTGGAGTCTGGCTATGCATCCGGTTATCCAGATGCGGCCATGCCCCATGGTTGAGCTGGCTTGGTCCTGTCATCCGGAGGACCAATCGGAAATGATGATTTTATGTTCTGTTGTTCTGTGGACCAGCGAGGCAAGATTTTGTTTTTCTTTTTTCCATTTTGTCCCATTTAAAATAGTTACTTTTTTAATCGCTAAACAACACTAGTGTCTTCAAAGATTCGTTTCAAAAGAGGGTTTACTTTGATTTTTAGCTAAATTATTTTATAAATTAAATTTTTTAAACGTTTTTTAAGTTTATTTTTCTTATTTTGAAACAGGGAATCCCGTGTAAAAATGAAATATTTTTCTTTGTTTTGAGTTAGACGCTAGCGGTGTTCGGTGGGGGACATTCAACTCGTGAAATGAAAGGAAGAGCGAGCCAGTCGCCATCTTCAGTTCCGTGAGCAAAGGTGGCTCCTCACAAAGGAAAAGTCAAAATTATCCGTTTCGTTCAATTTTAAAAAGGAGCCGAGAAGAAAGGGCTGTGAATTACGGATATTCCAACGGTCCGACCTGTTTCGTCGTGAAGGGTAAAAGTTCTCAAACCTGGGCTGGGTCCTAAAAATTGTCTTGTGTTGAAATTTTGAAATTTTCACCGGCGATATGAGCGTGAAAATGGCCGGGCAGACTATGACGGATAGGCTGCTCGCTGCCCGTCACAGCATCGCGGGTCAAGGGCTCGCTAAGTCCGTCTGCAAAGCCACAACCGAAGAACTCATCGGACCCAAAAAGAAACATCTAGACTGTAAGTACCAATTACGTCATTGATGATACACTTCAAAATCGTGATCATCTTCAACACGTTTTTGTCGGTCATAAAAATTTTCTGCTGTTATTGAATGGATTCCCTGGGTTTTGTCCCGACTTGAGGGTGACGTCACGGAAGATCGATGCCCTAAAAACCCTGCGTAGTCGCTTCTTTTTCAAGTCCAAAATTCCAAAAATGCAAACAAAATTTCATATTTATATCCCAAATGTCATCTTTTGCTTTAAAAATATCGCTTTTCAAATACAAAGAGATAACGAGTTAAGAAAAGTGGTGTTTTATGGGTGGGTTTTTTTGTTGACTTTAGATGGGAGGGGGCGGAAATCGATAGGAATAGAAAGCAAGTTCATTGTCGAAAATTCTTTGCTTAAGACATGTTTGGTCAGGTTGATGCTGATTGAACGACGAGGTCACCATTAAACGTAAAGAAAGTGAAATTTCCATTTGGTTGAATTCTTTTTGTTTACCTAAATTAGACACGAAATTCGTGGAGGCGTGAGAGGATGAAATTAAAGAAGGGGTGGTTTCGGTCATGTGAAGACCCTTGTGACCTTTTGAAGGTCGAAAAAATGTGTCGGCCTGAAGACCTTGAAAAGATCGGTAGGATCGACAGGAATAAACCAACGAGAAAAGGTCGTCAAAGCCACAATTCTCGTGTGACAAGCAACATATTAATGTTGGCATCCTTTTTAACATCCATAGGAAAGGATGCTTTTTTCTAGCACAGGAGGAATCTTTTTGGAGTTTCAAGCAATCAAAACATTATTAACTTTCTCAGTGGGGAAGTTATTACCCTCAAAAATCGGCCTTTTCAGAAATGGGTCAAAGAGGGCCCTCAGGGTGAAAATGGTTTCGTAAATGACACATCACCGTAGCAGTCCATCTGATCTTCACTAAAATTCTCAAGATTCATCATTATACATAATTTGTTGAGTTTGAAGTGGTTGCTGGGGTGATAAGTGGCTGTTTTGAGGAGACACGGTAGGGCACTTTTGAATCCATCTGTTCTGAAACGTTTCTGACCACGTTTTTTGCTGTACTCGCTTGGATGAGTGGTTCTCCCGCACCTGCTTCGGTCATTTATACACCTATTTTTTTTCTTTAAAATATAGGTTTACTAAAATGGTCAACTTTGACCATCGATAACGACCAAACCGCTGGACCGATTTTAACTTCTGAAAGCTCCTAAGACGCAGAATTTTACAAACTTTCATTTTATATTTAGTGGTCAAGTCTCTACATCCTATAGTTTTTGAGCTAGAGGTTCATAAATGGAAAAAAGTGCCGATTTGGGACCTTTTTTTCGAAATCGCGGACGAAGCACACGGTGACGAAAACATGGATTTCTTGATAACATAAAATTCTTGCACTTCATCCAAAGTGGACACCCATTTTCGACCTCACTATCCGGACTTACAATACTCCTAGGTGAGGTCACGTTTCCATGGTTTTTCCCCTAATGTGAGCTTTTAGGATAAAAAAAAATTAAAGTTGTAAAATCATGCAGCAGTATTTGCAAGATACTACATATAGCCAAATCTATCGTCGTAATCATTAACCTTGCTTTTATTTAAACATGTTATTGTAGATACCAAATATAAGCAATCTTTCGTCTTCAAATTCAATGCACTTTTTTGCAACCTTTCACTTTCAATTTATCCAAACATAATTTTTCTTTTCATTTTCGCCTCGAAATGTTTCTTGATTCTTCCAAACACGTAAGTGGCCATCAATGAGCAGGCCGAAAAACTTCTGCTTACAAAGCGTTAAATGTGCACTATTTTTGATGATTCGATTCTTCTTTTTACTCATTTGTTAAAATTGAGAACGTTTTTCACGGTAATGGCAATTCTCCACTCCGCAGTCGAGTGATCTCTGTTCGCCACAGCAAAGAACCGAAGTTATGCTCTCTATTATTAAGATAATGGATAATGAGCCATAAGTACCTAATAATTTTTCACGCTCTATTTTATTAATTGAAAATGTTCTGGATTAATTAAAACTTATTCACTATCAAGATAGTTTAGTTTTTGAATGGAAACGGTATACCTCCGGATAGCGGAGGTAAGTTCTGAACCGAAACTACTCTGTGGACCACAACGAAAGAGAGCGGGCTTCCTCATTCACCAAAGGTAGAGGAACCTATGTGATCGTGCTAAAAGTCGAAAAATTTTTAGTCCTCCAAAATGAAAATTTCCACTTTTTTTGAACTACCGTACATCATGAAAGTCATGCTCCACTACGAAGGACACTTCCTGTATAATACCTGCGTAAATATTTTGTAGAGTTTGGCATGGCATACCTCTAAATTATTGAGGTCCCGTCTTTTCTTCTCGAGAAATGAAAACTAAATTTTTCCCAGATGAAGAATCCGAGCTAAAAATATCATCAAAAAGAGCTAGAAGATTCGTGAAGGAATTCTAACAATTACTCGTACTAGTAATTCGTATGAACCTCGCCGCAAGATCATTGTTGAGCTTTGATTCCATGAGCAGGTGTTGCTCCTTGAATCCAATCCAGTTGGAACCTAAAATCTGTCAAAGCAATCAATGGTGATTTATCAATGCTGAATGCAGAGACGAATAAAAAGGGCTTTTTTATGTTGACTGATTTCTCACGTCAATTAACGATTCCATTAAATCTGCTTCTGATTCCCCTCCGAAAATTAAAAGCCCTTTTAAAAGCATCCTCTTGTATCGGTCTCTATTAATATAGAAAATTTCACTCTATTTTAGCCCGTAAATATTTACCGGGGAGGGGGAAAAAAGGGAGAATTATTCGCGTAGATTTTCACTAAGGAAACAAAAAGACACGTTCTCGCTTTCCCTTTTCCTTAAAGTTAATAACAGGCTTGTTCAAGATGTCTCGTGTGTATTAATTACTTCTCATTATTCTGCTTTCTTTATGCCACCGATTTCCGACAAAAACACTCATAGGAAGATCCATGGGCACAAGGTTAAAAGACGTCAAGAACTAACATGCTTTTTTTGTGTTAAACATCCGGATGAAACGTTTCGTGAAGGACATATACTGGGTTTTCCTCTCTATGTACTTGGGTTTTCCACAGGTAGCCCTCTGTTGATAGATCATTTTCTCTGTTTACTGCCATTAACGATTTTCTCCGCATTGTTGTGTTCGCTAATGGGATTAAAATCACTAATTCACTATCGATTTATGTACGTTCAGGGTCGAGGTTCAAAATTGCATCTTGATTTGCCCTCGATATCCGATTCCGAATATTCTATGAAGAAGAAAGTTACTGGAAACGTGACGCGGGACCAAATAAGCTTCTCCAGGATATTAAAGCTCCCTTATTTGATGAAAATGTCGCTGTCGTGCTCACTTTGTTTCACTTTTCCGACTAATCGATTTCCATTCAATTTTGATGCTTCTTGATATTTCGCTCAATATGCACTTCCTACTTCAGACCTCACAAAATCTTCATTTTTTACAATAATGCTGTGGCATTCATCTCAGTTAATGGTTTTTCATCATGGAAACCAAAAAGTAATTACCCGTCCCGTTTGCGAGATCATTAGACGGTTTTCTTAGGTATAACGTAACAGGATCTTGCATGGAGGATGATTATAAAATTGAAACTCAGTTATTATTAAATTAATCGAAAAAGCGTCATTGGGCATTCAAAGTAACACGTTTCAAGGTTTGTTTATTTTAAAACAATACTCGCTGTCGACGTTTAAAATTAATTAAAATTTTTATAAACTTTTTTGCGAATATTGAGTGACATAACGGGGAGCTATTGTTTTCAAAGACCGAGATTTATCTCTTGATTCGACTTCTCTTTATTTATATCATGGGAATGTTTCATGTCACTCGGCAACTCCCACTGATAACGACCATATTGACCCAATTAATGGAACAATGTTATTTTTTGAAAAAACCAATGATTTACGTGTTCTGTATTTGGTCAGATCAATACAGAATGGAGGAATGAAAGTGGCTGAGGGCAAGCTTCCAAGTCTAGTCGTTTTCTAGTATCCAAAATCCTTCAACTGCATTCTTGCCACTTAACGAAGTGTAATCTATGTGATAGGGGCACTCTCACTTGTAGTGTTGACTACCCTTCTTTTTGGAAGTCTGATAAGACGATATTTTTTATCAGGAGTCGCGGATGCTCTTCCTCTGGACTTTTTGGATTTTTCAGTCTGGCGAATATTCCAACTCAAAAGCCGGTTATTGCATGAGTGCCTTGTTGGAAATCTCTTACACAACAACTCGGGCAACATCCCAAGCCGTTCTAATAAAACTCCCCTCTATCCACGACGTCTCGAAAAGCCCCCTTCTCTCAACAGAGAAATGTTTCGTGACCATGTGTCACGACACAGAATCCTTAATTCATTTTAATTAAATATAAAGATATTGAAACGGATTTTGTATGAGTTGATAACCTGAGGAATACATTCTATCTTAATGCCATTTGGCCCTGGTGTGTCCAACTGCCTCAGAAACTTAAGAAGGCTAAAACATGATATTCGAATTTTTTTGCTCTCTCTTCGAGGTTTTCATAATCGGTTTGGCCAATTAAACATATTCCATTTCAAAGGAGAAACTACTTTAAACCGAATCTCTACAGGACTATAACACTGCTTGACCTGTGCTTAGTGTGCTTAGCATTCTCAACCTGTCCGGTGCATGAAAGTTTTATTTTTGGCTTTTCATTTGCCAACGAAGTTCGTTTTGCATTTGGGATAACCTTAACAATAAGTACGTGGCTTAGGTTGCCACGTTTCCGAAGATATGCTGGCACATTTCAGTTATTGTATTACTCTCGCATCAGCGATTAAGAGTCAAGTGTCGTAGGGTCGTTATCGGACACTTCAAAATGGGCGTTTTCCGAAATTCGCTAAATTGACTGTTTGGTGTATCTGTAGTAGGTCAAACGTACGATCTTCACCAAATTGACACCAAATACTGGGTCGGGTGGGGAGGCCTGTAGAGCCCCATTTTTGAGAAAGTTTGAGTTATAGGTTTCTCCTCCATACCACATTTTCCCTTCGCACTTGGTCGCCACAGTTGACTGACCATGTCACTAGTAGTTATTTTATCAACTTCATGTCTGTACTCCTACCGGGCGTTTTATGCCTAAAGCATATAAAGGATTAATCTCTGTGATTAGCGTAATAGTCAAGCAAATACATAGGACGTTAACGTGTAATTTAATATCTCGTCTCGGATGAAGTTCATCTACTTAAAAGCACTTCCCCCACCCTAGACTAGCGCGAGCTTGTTTTTCAACGTTTAGATTAAATAATTTCACCCATTTAGATGAAAATTTTTCCAATAAGGTTCTTCGCGAAAGTCTCCCCTGGAAAAAGCGTCGTCGGTCCTTTTTTAATTTCGCTCCTCCGCCTGACCCAGATCGATCGATTGCGGTTCACGGATTCCCCGACCTTCAACCTAGATTTCGAAGCCCACTCGTAATAAGGTTGGAAAAGTTGTTTAAAGAGGAGAACGTTTGTTTTATAACTTTATTACAGTGGGACCTCAAAAAGTACGTCGACCTCTAGACCTTTTACGGGGTTTTGTTTTGCGTAGATAACCTATTATAGAGATTATTATTGTTCTATTTAAAAAAATTCTAAATTTTCTCATATTTATACTCGTTTTTCCCATAAACACAATGATAAGTCGCAAGCCTTTGTAATAAAATATCCTTCCTTATTGCAGTCAAATTTTACGTTCCGGAATATATTTTTTGCTAATTCACGCCCATTGTATGATAACATTTTTTTTTGTTCTAAAAATTGTCTTTATAAGGATAAAGAAATCGAGTGATCAGTTTCGACTTTTATTTGCATAAGAGCAAGGATTTTTGCTAGTACGTGACTCATATCTAAACAATGAAATTTTACAATATGTTACTTTTTTTACTTAAGTTATACAAAAATGCATGTAGTTAGAAGATGTATCCGTAAAGGGGATTCGATACGTAAAGTCAAAAAACGTTCTATTTATACTCTATGCGACGCACTCGCCGATGAGCTTGAACCGGTACCGATTTGCAAGCGTGTTATAAGAATTCACGTTTTGAACGATAAGGGAGTGCAAACTGGTGGCCCAGGATTACAGTACTACCTGTTGTACTTCGTCTTTTATTGCAAGCTGTACCTTAAGTATTTAGTCATCCCAATCCTTCTCTGGCTTAATTTTTTGTGCGCCGCTAAAACATACGAGTATTTCACCCCGAAGCCGCCTGAAGAAAAGCACTCCGTCCTCATGTTTATCTTTTATTCGTTAATAAAAGTATTTTTTTGAATAGTATTAGACCTGGGAATTATTTCCACTAGAGTCAACCAAACGGTCTCGTGTTTGTCGGAGATCTGAGGTTCATTTTTTGAATATATCATTGAACTCAGCAACCTACAGAAATAAACAAGGTCGGATAGGTAAAATTGATCGGACCTCGTGTCCAAAATGCTAAAAAGGGCCTTTTAGCTGATTTTTGTTGTAAAGGAATAGCATCTTGTTAAAAAGACCAGTGTCCAAAAAAGGATCAAAAATCAAGCTAAAAAGGGCCTTTTTTTTTTGTCGTAAAATAGTATCTAGTTAAAAAGGCCCTTACAGTCCAAAAAGGATAAAAAACACAGCTAAAAAGGGTCCTATTAACTGTCGCAAAGGAATGACATCTGGTTAAAAAGGGACCGTCGTGTCCAAAAATTACCAAAAACCTGGCCAAAAAGGGCCCTATTTGTCGTAAAGGAAAAGTATCTACATAGTTTAAAGGGCCCTTAGTGTCCAAAACGGATCAAAAATCAAGCTAAAAAGGGCCTTTTTTTTTTGTCCTAAAGGAATAGTATCTAGTTAAAAGGCCCTTAGTGTCCAAAAAAGAATAAAAAACCAAGCTAAAAAGGTCCTTTTAACTGTCCAAAGGAATGAATTCTGGTTAAAAAGGGACCCTCGTGTCCAAAAAGACCAAATATCTAGCTAAAAAGAGCCCTATTTGTCGTAAAAAGTTAGTCTCTAGTCAAGAGGGCCCTTAGTGTCCAAAAATGATCAAAAACCAAACAAAACAAAAGAATGAAATCTGGTTAAAAAGGGGCCTTCGTGTCCAAAAAAAGACCAAAAATCGAGCTAAAAGGGGCCTTTAACGCATTAATTGTCACAAATTAACGAAATGGGGAAAATCGGGATGACCCGTCCATCATCATCCTTCGGGAATTACCCGATCTCCCCTGAAAATAACTTAACGTAAAGACATGAACATATTCAAGCATCGAAGAAAATCGTGATCACAAAATATTCCATGTCAACTTGGAAACCACCTCTATTCGCTACCAATTTCAATCGGAAAATACGCTATTCGAAAGCCCTTTTAAATAGCAAAAGATTCACCAACCTTTTTGCTAGACATTCAGTAAAATTTCATAAAATGTCCCGTTAACGTTAGTACCTAAATAACCGCGATGGTTTTAAGGTTTTTTTCAAACTTAAACGTCCTAAATTTTGATAACGAGTCAATAGAAAGAGAAAACAAGACGCACTGTTTACTGCCGCTGCGTCCAAGATTCGCCACTTTTGACCTTACTCGAAATAGACGCCTTTTTAAGGGATTTCCTTGTGTTTAAAATAAATTTACCTTTTTCATTTTCTGTTTACATTCGATCGAATTTTTCGCCTCGTTTTATTTTTAAATTGCTTCTAATAAACCGACACCTTATACATTCCCAGGTCAGTCTCGAACTTTTAAATTGACCAAAATTTTTAATTGGCAATAGACGTAGTTCAGTGGACCTCTCAATATCAATTAAATCTATTTTGAACTCGACTTTTCAACTCCAGAAAATCATTTCTTAGCAATTCACGATTAGTCCATTCAATGTAAGCCTGGGGGTGGAAAAAAATAAGGTATTTTGTTTCTCTACGCAATGTGTAGGAGTTGGTCCCCTAATTAACGACAAAAAAAGTTAAATTTACCCCCTCCCCTGCCTATTGATCGTTAATTGCTTTTTGAGCGTTGTTTTTACAAGGTAATTAAATTCTCTACAACTTTTATTAAGTACACTTTTTTGATTAGACGACGTCTTCCCTCCTTCAGAGGTCAAAATAGAAAACCCCCTTTTTTTTCCCACCTCGTAGCTCAGATGCGGTTGTTCCTACAAAAAATTGTATTAGCTCAAAATTGTAGCAAATTCAAAAATCTTTAATTTTGTACTAAACATTATTTCGCCTACGACCAACGGTTTTCGAGATATTTGAAAATTCATACAAAATTTGCTTTTCTTTTGTTTCAGATCTAATCCATTGTACAAACGAGCCAAACGTTTCTATACCTCAACTTGCAAATCTTCTCATAGAAAGGACACAAAACGCCAACTGGGTAGTCGTATTTAAAGCCCTCATTACAGTTCATCATCTAATGTGTTATGGCAACGAGGTAAAATAGTTTAAAACATCTAATTTCCCATTTAAAACTTTCAGAGATTCACGCAGTACCTTGCTTCAAGCAATAGTACATTTCAACTTAGCAATTTCTTGGATAAAAGCGGAGTCCAAGGTTCGTAAACTTTCATGTTTAAAATAATCAAAAATTAAAAAAAAATTCTTTTGTTTTCCTTGGGATCCACAGCCGCAGGTAAAATAAAATCAAAATTTTAAGTAGACGTGTATTCAGAATAATTGTAGATTTAAAATAAAGTAGAATTTGATGAAAATTAGGGTATGAATGTCTTTTGAATGTTTTGTTTAAGGGAAGAACTAGTTGATTAATTGACAAATAGTAAAATAAAAATAATTTTTTTATTAAGTAAGGGCTGCAATTTAAGTTTATTTATAGCATGCCACCTTTGTTGCGCCATAACCTTGGCCTTTATTTTGTTTTAAATTTTATTTTAATATTTTGTTTCTTTTTTTTTCTTTATTCCCTGTCGATTCTCATGGCGCTAGGTGCTAGAGTTGGTAAGTTAAAATGAAAGAATTAGCTTGAAAAAAACAAAAAGTGCTTTTTACTTGTTTTTCGAACCGTGGTTTTTAGATTGCACATCAAAATTCAGGATATGCCTTTGTCCGTGTCTTCTGTTTTTCAAATGCATGTCTGCTTTTGCAGTTGGTGATTGTTATATACAGGAAAAACTGGCCTTTGCTCTGGCCCCTGAAAAAAGAAGCTTATTTTTATTCTTTTTCAACATAAAACTTCATTTTTAAGTATTAACCTTTGCTATTCTCTAAGGTAGTAGAGTATCCCATGCGAAAATGACTTCAAATTAGACTTAATTGAAATAAATGGTCTTCAACCTATGAGCTGTCATACCCACATTTTTCATTTCTTTTATACAATTCACCTCTTTAGTTTTAGGTGCAATTTATCACTTTTGCAAGCTTTTTAGTTTTGAGCATTTGACCTCTTTTTCCTGTTTTTAATTTTATTTTATATGTTTTAATTTTAAATTTTTATTTAGGTTATGATATGTCTCCTTTTATACGAAGATATGCTAAATACTTGAACGAAAAAGCTATGTCGTACAGAACTGTTGCCTTCGACTTCTGCAAAGTCAAAAGAGGGTTGGTTTTTATTTGGATTTAGTTTTTTTAATGTTGAATTTAATTTTAGAAAGGAAGATGGTGTTTTACGGACGATGAATTCGGAGAAGTTACTTAAGACTTTGCCGGTGCTTCAAAGTCAGCTAGATGAGTTGCTCGAATTCGATTGTACGGCCGCCGATTTGAGCAACGGCGTCATCAATATGGCGTTCATGCTACTTTTCAGGGACCTCATACGATTATTCGCTGGATATAACGATAGTATTATTAATCTATTAGGTAAACCAAAGAATAACCTTCCAGATTTTGGTTTTAATTCTTCATTTTTTCAGAGAAATATTTTGAAATGAATAAAAAACAGTGCAGACAAGCTTTAGATTTATACAAGAAATTTCTAATCAGAATGGACCGAGTTGGAGAGTTTTTAAAAGTAGCTGAGAACGTCGGAATCGACAAAGGAGAAATTCCAGATTTGACTAAGGTAAAAGTCTGTCTAGAACAGTGGTTCCCAAACTGGGGGGCGTAAGCTGTTCCCAGGGGGGGCGTGGGCAGGCTCAAGATTTTTTTTCCAAATATTACCCAAAATTTAGTTTTTGTTTACTTTCTGAACATATTTTGAGGCTATTTTTCATCAAAAACCTTAAAATCGACTTTTTATGAGCCAATTTTTCTTCAAAAACCTCAAAACCAAGGTTTCAAGAACCAAATTTTCGTCAAAAAACCTCAAAATCAACATTTTTAAAGCCCAATTTTTGTCTGAAAACCTCACATCAATGTTTTAAGAGCCTTTTTTTTGCCAGAAATCTCAAAATCAAGGTTTCAAGGACCAAGTTTTTGTCAAAAAACCTCAAAATCAACATTTGTAAAGCCCAATTTTTGTCAAAAACCTCAACATCAAAGTTTTAAGAGCCTTTTTTCCAAAAATCTCAAAATTAAGTTTTAAGAGCCAAATTTTCGCAAAAACGTCAAAGTAACATTTTGTAAAGCCCAATTTTCTCAAAAACCTCAAAATCAAGTTTTAAGAGCCTTTTTTTTGCCAGAAATCTCAAAATCAAGGTTTCAAGGACCAAGTTTTTGTCAAAAAACCTCAAAATCAACATTTGTAAAGCCCAATTTTCGTTCAAAAACCTCAACATCAAAGTTTTAAGAGCCTTTTTTCGCCAGAAATCTCAAAATCAAGGTTTCAAGGACCAAGTTTTTGTCAAAAAACCTCAAAATCAACATTTGTAAAGCCCAATTTTCGTCCAAAAACCTCAACATCAAAGTTTTAAGAGCCTTTTTTCGCCAAAAATCTCAAAATTAAGGTTTTAAGAGCCAAATTTTCGTCAAAAACGTCAAATGTAACATTAATTGTAAAGCCCAATTTTCTTCAAAAAACCTCAAAATCAAAGTTTTAAGAGCCTTTTTTCGCCAAAAATCTCAAAATCAAAGTTTTAAGAACCAAATTTTTGTCAAAAAACCTCAAAATCAACATTTTTAAAGCCCAATTTTCGCCCAAAAACCTCAACATTAAAGTTTGAAGAGCCTTTTTTCGCCAAAAATCTCAAAATTAAGGTTCTAAGAGCCAAATTTTCGTCAAATACCTAAAATGTGACATTAATTGTAAAGCCCAATTTTCGTCCAAAAAACCTCAAAATCAAAGGTTTAAGAGCCTTTTTTCGTCAAAAATCTCAAAATTAAGGTTTCAAGAGCCAATTTTTGTCAAAAACCTCAAAATCAACATTAATTGTAAAGCCCAATTTTTGTCCAAAAACCTCATCAAAGTTTTAAGAGCCATTTTTCGTTTATTAAAGCCCATAAATTGTTCTATCATCGCACGATTTCTTTTCTAGGCACCAAGCAGCCTTCTTGATGCGTTGGAGCAACATCTTGCGACCTTAGAAGGAAGAAAAGGTTCTGCTGCAAACACCCCCACACAATCTGCCAGGTAATCTTAAGTTCTTTTTAAAGAAAGTTAATTTTTAAATTTTTTGCATGCCAAGTTTTCTGAATAAATCGTCTTATGTGTACCTTCCTATTCCTAAAGTTCCTCTTCCGCCTAGTAAACCAAATCGGTATTACTGTCAAGAAGCCATTCTTAAATTGATCTTTATTTACAGCCAGCGATCTGACGTCAAAAGTGGAGTGTCAGCATTGAGCAATACTAGTAACGCATTCGGCACAGCCGCTGCGCAGAATATAGAAGTGAGTGAAGAAGCATTGAGGCAGCAAGCTCTTGCTGAAGAAGAAGCGATCATAAATCATTATAAAGTAATAAAATATTTCATTTCAAATAATATGATGTTGATGATAATTTCAGGCGCAGGTACAGTCGCCTACCAATGCTGCGGCTACAAACCCGTTTTTGGTCGGCTCACCTACTCAGCCGATCGTCGACTTATTTGGTGCTCCTATGCAGGGAGATTCTCAAGTACGTAGCTTTTTAAATGTTTTATTTTACTAAAATAAGTTTCCAGCAAGCAACTAAAGCGTCTGATGATCTTCTACAACTTGGAAATCCGTTCGCTGATATGTTCGGTGCACCAGCTGCAGCTCCTGCAGTCCAAGCTGCTCCATTAGCCGCAGTACCTCAGCAAGCAAACTGGATTTCTAATGGTGACATAATTTTTTGTCTTTTCTTCTTCTTCTTAAATTTGAATTTTAGGATTCAATGCTGCACCAGCACCAGCTCCAGTCAACGCTTTTGTAAGCGACAATGCTTTCAGTTCTGTCTTCGGACCTACAGACAACGGAACCGTCGCACCTCAAGGTAATTAAATTTCAGACTTTTTTGGTTCTCATAATACCAAAATAATTCCTATCCTTTATTTTTTAAACAAAAAGTCAGGTTGTTAGTTTTTGCCTGTTTACTGTTTTTGTAACAATTTAAATAAAATGTCCAGTAGTTGCATGTACATAAACAAGATTATAGTTTTTATGTTAAAAATTTTTATCTGCCTATGTACATGCAAAAAAAATGGTTTGTTTTTAGTTTTGGATTAGTTAGATAAATTTTTTTTTGTTCTAAAAAGTGTCTGAAATCCTTAAGTGAAAGCTAACTTGGACATTCAGGCTCAATTTTTTGAGGAAAAAAAGGTTCTGAGAGAGTTTTCGCAGTTTTAGGATTGCATTTGATGTGTGCACTGTTTGATTTTTTTATATGGTAATTATTTTGGTATTTAAAACTCGATTCTTCCTGAGGTTGAGGTAAAAAAAGAATTTTTTGTGAAAAAAAAATTTCCTGGCATGCAGTTTCCTCAACTAAAATTTGTGCACAAGATTTAAGAAATGAAAATATTTTGTGCAAGCTGGCTTTGCGGAAATGGAGAATCCTTTCGTGTCTGAGTTTCCTGAGGATGGAGGTAAAGGCGGAGCGGTTCCTCCTCGCCCTCCTCCACCTCGTCCCTCGTCCCCGCCCAAAACCGCATTTGACGACTTGAACAGTTCTATCCTGATGGCGATGGGAGGGGCGCCATCTCCTTCGAAACCCCCGCTCCCCTCAGCTCCTCAAACTTCGATTCCTCAACCTCAATACCAAATCCCACCACAAACCAACCCTCAGGCGCTCTACGGTTCTCCGGCCAAAGTTCCGATGGCAGCACTTCAAGGTAACATTTACACTCTTGCATTCTCGCACAATTCTTTTAAAATTTTCAACCCTTTCTCGCATGGTTTTTAGTCCTTTTTCTTCCTTGTACAAAGTTTTCTAGCTTTTGTCTTCATCCTAACATTCGAGCTTCAAACAGGCTCAAAATTTTAAATCTCATGTTTTTTGTTATCACAACAAAAATGTACATTTTGGGCTACATCAGGCATTTTGCTCACTTTTTCAAATAAAATTTTGACTAAATCAGTAGCCATTTTAAAAACTTAAGGCAGAAAAATGGAACTTAGGCACTTGGCATTGAGGCCTTGCATCATTGTATGGCCAACATCAACCATGGGGGTCTTGCTTACCTTTTTTCATAGCACCATCCTAATTCTCTATCATTGCCAAGTTAATGAATAAACCTAAACGTATTGCTAAACATACTCAAATGGATTAAGGTCTCTGTTATGACCTGCTTTACTTGTAGTTGATGTTTTTAAGAAAAAATTAATTTGTTTTGACTTGAAATTTTTGGTTTGTTTGTTTAGGTGGTGCGGAATCTCAAGCTGGAAAAGTCTTGACAGGAGACCTCGATTCAAGTCTCGCCCTTCTTGCGGAAAATCTCACTATGAATAAGGGCAATCAGCCAGGCCAAAAGTAAGTGTACTTATAAGAGAAACTACGCCTATTAAATGCCCTTAACCTCCAAAGTTGTATCAATATTTATACCGTTAAAATCAGTCAAAAATTGTTGGAGTTAGGTTCATTCGAAGTGCAGCTACACTTGACTAACATTAAGTTTATTTTTTTCCTTAATTTTTTTAAATTTTGTTCATTATTTCCTTTTAGGGGAATGCAATGGAACTCGCCGAAAAATACGGCCAAAGCCGGTGGAACTGGATGGAGCCCACAACCGATGGCAGCAACAACTGGAGCTAATTACAGGCCAATGGTAATAAAATTTCTATCATAGCATGTTCCTATCTTTTTAAATCCCCATTTTAGATTTTTTTTAATTATTCAAAAATAGAAATCAGATTATCCTTATAGTGAATGATATTTTTTCTATATATTTTAAGGTTGTAAAAAACAAAAAAGCAAAATGTTTTTTAAAGAATTGTATCATACATCGCATGGATTGCTTTTTATGCACCGATTATATTATTTTCGCTTAGAAAATAAGCATGTTTCCATTATTTTAAGATGTAAATAAGATTTTAGCACAAAAGTTTTACTATTTTTCATAGAGAAAATAGGCTCCCCAGTATATAATAAAGTAGTTTTTAAGTTGGCTTTGCATATAGTGCACGATTGCAGACCTTTTATGAATTCTTTACAGGGACAAGGCATGATGAGTACGCCACAATTCAACAATTTCCACCAGATGGTAAGTGAGCCTTGGGGGAATAGTTCTTCAGAAAGACAAAAGAAATTAATATTATAAATAATTCTTCTCTAAGTTTGTCAAAAACTTCTGGATGCTCTAAGCATGTTGCAGCATGAATTTTTTTGCTTGTTTTCCAGATTCTTTTTCTCCTTTTTATTTTTCATTCAACTTTTCTGGATCTAACTTTTTTTCCAGTGTATCATAAACATGTTCATTTTCATTCTTTGGCCCCAGTGCCACCCCAGTGGTTAAAGCCTGTAGGTACCAAACAAAATTCGACTTAACATAAAATATCACTTCTACAAACTTATTAACTTTCTTCCATTCAAAAACTTATCACAAAATTAAAAACTTTATTTTCATTTGAGTTGGAGCAACTGTTATTCCAATGACAAATAATCCGCTATTCGGAAAACTTTTACACACTTAGTAATTTTCTATTCGAATATAAATTTTGCCTAACTCTGACATTCAATTCATTCATTTTCAAATAATGTATTAAAATTTGTAATATTAATGTAAATACAGCATTCTTAATGGGTGATCTTGTGTGGTGTAGGGTATGATGCCAGGTGGTGTGGGATCACCTCGTCAAGTCCCTCCTACTGCCCAGCCCCCTTCACAAGTCCAGGAATTAGACCCATTCGGTGCTCTATGAACTGAGGTAATTTCCTACGTTTTTTTTTCAATTGTGTTTTGTAGTTTTTGTATTCGTAGTGGGTAGAAAAAGAGGGAAATTTGATATTTTTATACTAAGGAAAGAGTAGAACAAGGTGGCTGCCCATCTGTCATTTCCCCCGATATCCTTGAATTTTCTGTGTTAAAAAAAAATCAATTTTTCGTTAAAGAACCACAAAAATTCAGTTTTTCAACTCCAAAAACTAAATTTTTTAAGAGTTAAAAACATTTTTTTAGATTTAAAATTTTTATTTTTTTGTTTTTCAAAAAATAAAAAATTTCGGTAAAAAAACAAAAACGCAATTTTTAGTCTTAAAAACCCTGCTTTATCCCGTCACCTAAAATTCCCCGATTTTCCAGGTTTTTCCCTGTTGGGGGCCACCCTGTTAAGCATTGCCAGGGAAAAAAATGGGTATCAAGAATAAGAATTTTGTCCAGTAAACCCTTTATTTGTGTGAATCCATGGTAACTTATTTGAGAAATTCGCTAAAAAACGTAGAGGGGCAGAGTAGCAGTCGATCCCTTATAACTTTTTCCACCTCAAATCCTTAACCTCTTTTGTGGTTTCCAAAACACCCAAAAACTGTAAATTTGCATGCCAAACCTTGCACCAAAAAAATGGTTTTTGAAAATGTTGCATGATTTAAAAAAAAATTAATTTACCTATTAATTTTAATTTTTAATTATTTATTTACAGGAATTCAAATGGACCTAAACGGCCTGTAAATAGACAATGGTAAGTTTTGGCCCTTCCCTCATCGCCAGTTACCTACAAAATATATATTTAAAACAAATAAAGAGTAAAATTTATATCAATGTATAAAACTTAGCCTGTTCTTCTTAGTTTAGGCCCATTTCCCCCCAGTACGCCTTCAAAAGCGGCATTGTTACTTCAAGCTTCATCTTTTAACCTCTCTTTTAGATTTCATTTATTTTTTAGCTTTTTATAGGTGTTAAATTATTAAATATTTGAAAAAAATTGTTATTTGCCAACGAATATTTTTCTTTGTAAATTGCCATTTTCTTTGTATATAATATTTATTTTCTTTAAAAGTATTATCGGTTAATGTATACAGAGATATTCCGTGAATATTATAGTGTATAAAAAAATAAATCTTTGTGTAATCACTAATCATGAAATTGACAATATTATATTTTTAAGTGTAACCCAGTAGAGCACACTCAGGCTAAGTTGGTTTAATTATATTTGAGAAAAGCCTAATTTTTAGCTTGTATATAGGGAAAAAAATATTAATCGAAAAAGTGGTCGGTAATTGTATAGGGAATCTTAATATTCAGGGATTCTGTTAGTCCATGAAAAGAAAAATTATATGTATATTTAGATAGCTTCACCTGCGACCTCAAAGGGTTCATTTTCCCCTTTAAAGTTTGATCTAACACCTTTTTTTTTGTTTTTTTAATTTTGGAGAATCCATAAGTCTTCAAACTTCGTGATAATGCAGATCTGTAGTTTCATTCCATTGGTGTGTCTATGGACGTTGTAGAAGCTTTATAATAAAATTAAGCACATTGTTGTATATTTTGTGCTCTTTTTGTTAAGTTATGAAGAAAAATGATAAAAAAGACATTCCATTTAT
This sequence comes from Orius laevigatus, assembly GCA_018703685.1. NCBI lineage: Eukaryota > Metazoa > Arthropoda > Insecta > Hemiptera > Anthocoridae > Orius > Orius laevigatus. The sequence goes on from JAGWEN010000216.1 coordinate 53,148, forward strand.
TTATTAAATTTTTTTTTTGTTATCGTACTATCACAGTGCTTATTTTAAAGTCTGTTTTGTTTCCATCACATTTTTTTTTCGTTTATTATGTTGAAAATATGATTTATTATATATTTGTAATTTGATTTCATGAAATGAAACAAAAAGAAGTATTATACAAAAAATGTTTTTTTATTCTTTCCTTGATGATATAAGAAAAAATGGAGTCCATTAATCACTTTCTTCTGGTGACATTCGAAGATGAAGAATATAAAATGCGGGTGGAATTGATTAGGCTTTTTTGTTTTGAGGGCTGACGAAGCAGGAAAGGTTTGTTTTACATAAAATGGTCGTATGTCAAATAGAAAACGAAATTCAATTTAAATTTACATATTTTGACGTTTTACGAAGATCGGTGGATATGGAGGTCCCTAAAAATGTGGGTCTGGGGAAGAGTCATGTGCAAAAGGTTGTAGCCCTGGCTAACACCAAGAGGAAGAAGAACATTGGCGAAAAACTGGGTTTTTGAAGTGTTTTATCTTGTCTCCCTGTGGACCGATCGACTTGAAATTTTCAGGGCTTTCTTTTATCGTATTAGGAAAGATCTCTATAAATTTTTAAGTCAATCGTTCCACAGGGAATGCTTTATCCAGACACCCGAAAAATTTGATCTGCAAGGTTTTATGGTTCGATTTGAGCCTTTTTCTACAAGTTTACCACTTTCAGCTTGATTTTAGAACTTCAGAGCCTTCTTTTACAATTTGAGGGCTTATTAAGGCCAAGGTGGATGGGAAAATTTAGTGAAAGAATAACTGCAAATTGCAATAGAGTAAAATGAATGTGTGCAATTAAAAACGTTATTTGCTCTTACAGTTCCTACAGCTCCTTCTAATTTTGAAAACGGATTTGTTAATCGTTAATTTTGAGAATTTGCTTTCAAGATTAGACTTTATCACTATTCTACATATGGAAGGCTTTTTTGGTCGATTTTGAGCCTTTTTCTACGTACAAATTAGGGCGAAATGAGGCTCTGATAGACTACACACATGTAGAGAGATACGTATATGATCATGAACCTTTTTGACAAGAAAAGACAATTTTTAGACAGCTTTTGAACCTTATGGACAAGAAAAGACACTTTTTTTGACAGTTTTTGAACCTTTTTGACAAGAAAAGACAGTTATAAGACTGTTTTTTGACAAGAAAAGACACTTTTTACACAGTTTTTGACATGAAAAGACTCATTTCGGACATTTTTTGACAAGAAAAGACACTCTTCAGACAGTTTTTAACAAGAAAAGACACTTTTCAGGCGGTTTTTTGTTTTACTAGAAAAGACACTTTTAGACGGTTTTTTTTACGAGAAAAGACACTTTTCATACGGTTTTTGACAAAAAAAAAGACACTTTTCAGACAGTTTTTGACAAGAAAAGACACTTTTCAGGCGGTTTTTGACAAGAAAAGACACTTTTCAGACAGTTTTTGACAAGAAAAGACACTTCTCAGACCGTTTTTGACAATAAAAGACCCTTTTCAGACAGTTTTTGACAAGAAAAGACACTTTTCAGACAGTTTTTGTCAAGAAAAGACACTTTTCAGACAGTTTTTGACAAGAAAAGACACTTCTCAGACCGTTTTTGACAATAAAAGACCCTTTTCAGACAGTTTTTGACAAGAAAAGACACTTTTGGGACGGTTTTTGACCAGAAAAAGAATTAACATTAAAAAAGAAAAATGTTCGCAATTTGTAAATTTTTCCTTGAATTTCCATGCCCCATTATGTTAAGTTGCGAAGTAGCACGGTCGAATGTGAAACAATTTTTATGCATATTTACTTCAAAATGTCGTTTAAAAAAGCCATAGATCACGTTTACTCGCTCGACAATTTCACGTCTCTCAATTACTCGGATGGCCTGCAATCTTGATAGTATGCAAAAAAAGAAGAAGACGACTCGTTGCTTCATTAATTGAGCAACCCTCCCGCGATCCATGTTCCCTTAAGTTGAAAACGATAACGAAGAATCCCAGGAAGTCGGATGGCAAACCGGTTATTTAATAGACTCTTCAACCATGTACCAGTTATGAACTGAGATCCTTATCTACGGCTTTTGTAAATGTTTTTTTAGCCCTAGTTAGAAATTAGGTCCATTGCCCAATAAAAGGAACAATTTCCGTTTGAGGATTTCGCGACAGAAAACTTGAGGTATTGCTTTTAGCGGATTTCCGGAGGGAAGACGGCTATTGTGGTTTTAAACGTAATCAATAAGGCTCGAAATCGATTTAAAAACGTTCCTATGGGTCAAATCTTAAGACAGAGGCTAAAAGGAAGAGGATAGGCTCAAGATCAGGTTTAAAAGGTCTTCCACCACTAGACCACTTTTCACTTTTAAGGGTGAGGGGATTCGCAACTAACCGATTGATTGAAATCGGCAAACACGATGGGTTTTTCGGTCTTATTGGGAAGGATAACGGAAATAGTTGAAGATCCGTGCAGACAATGTCCCTTACATAACGGCGAGGGTCTCTTCTCTTGACCCTTTCTTGTTTGCGTCATCCATTCTTTGGGGCTCTTCTTCGGAATTACCAAATGCGTTTCACGAACTTACTCCTGTATATTCTAATTGCACGGAAAAAAAATCAATATTTTGTCATATGGCCACGTAAGAGTGATGGTCCTTTGGAAGTTCGGGATGGCACGATTTGGGACTGATTGATATTTAAGTCGCCGGAAGGATCATTACTTAGAAGGTTCACGTTCGACTTTTTACAGTCATAGACCTCCTGACGGGGTGGCCCAACATTTAAACGCTCAGGCTTTTAACTACCGAGATGAACTTTGAGGTTAAACTGTTCCGACAATCTCCCATTAAGGACTTCGCAATTCCTCAACTTCCATCTTTATTCCTCTTAACGATCGATTGAAAAGGTAGCCTTCTGACACGTGATAAGGATGCTCTCGGGATCATTTTGGTTTGAGCCAAAAAAAATGAGCTAATATTGAAGAAAACGTGAGTGTGATCTGAAAGTGGGAATTACAAAACAAACCGTCGGATTCCCATTCTGGGTAAGGATTTTGCAACGTTCGCGATTCTCATAATAAAGTTAAATCATAAGAGGGCGACAAGTAGCGTTATTACAAGTCTAAAAAGCATGTTACATTCTATTCATCATCCCTACTCCTGGATGTTTTCTTCTGCATCTTCTTCGTTCTATATATTAATCCCTTCGATATGTTGTTGTGCAAGGTGTGGGAGAGACCTAATTGGTGTGAACCGGACATCGGAAAGAACCCTATTATTCCGTAACCGCCTTTTAACCGGAAAACCGCGACTTTCTTTGTTTTAATTATGGCTCAAAATGTGATTTACCAACACCTTTTAATCGATTTAAAAGCCAAAAATGAATACGCCTTGATTTGCTGGATGTAATTTTTCCTCCAAAATGGAGCCTCCACATCCGTCAATAGGTGGCCCTACATCCATCCATGTGTGGCCTCCACATCCATCCATAGGTGGCCTCCACATCCATCCATAGGTGGCCTCCGCATCCATCCATTGGTGATATCCACATCCATCCATAGGAGGCCTTTACATCCATCTATAGGTGGCCTCCACTCCACATCCATCTATAGGTGGCCTCCACATCCATCCATAGGTGGAATCTGCATCGACTGCATCCATCCATAGGTGGCCTCCACATCCCCATAGGTTGCCTCCACATCCATCCATAGGAGGCCTCCACATCCATCCATAGGAGGCCTCCACATCCATCCATAGGTGGCCTCCACATCCATCCATAGGAGGCCTCCACATCCATCCATAGGAGGCCTTCACATCCATCTATAGGTGGCCTCCACTCCACATCCATCTATAGGTGGCCTCCACATCCATCCATAGGTGGAATCTGCATCGACTGCATCCATCCATAGGTGGCCTCCACATCCCCATAGGTTGCCTCCACATCCATCCATAGGAGGCCTCCACATCCATCTATAGGTGGCCTCCACATCCATCCATAGGTGGCCTCTGCATCGACTGCATCCATCCATAGGTGGCATCCACATCCATCTATAGGTGGCCTCCACATCCATCCATAGGTGGCCTCCACATCCCCATAGGTGGCCTCCACATCCATCCATAGGAGGCCTCCACATCCATCCATAGGAGGCCTTCACATCCATCTATAGGTGGCCTCCACTCCACATCCATCCATATGTGGCCTCCACGTCCATCCATATATGACCTCCACATCCATCCATAGGTGGCCTCTGCATCGACTGCATCCATCCATTGGTGACCTCCACATCCATCCATTGGTGACCTCCACATCCATCCATTGGTGACCTCCACATCCATCCATTGGTGACCTCCACATCCATCCATATGTGGCCTCCACATCCATCCATATGTGGCCTCCACATCCATCCATATATGACCTCCACATCCATCCATAGGTGGCCTCTGCATCGACTGCATCCATCCATTGGTGACTTCCACATCCATCCATTGGTGACCTCCACATCCATCCATAGGTGGCCTCCACATCCATCCATAGGTGGCCTCCACATCCATCCATATGTGGCCTCCACATCCATCCATTGGTGGCCTCCACATCCATCCATTTTAAGGCTCCACATAAAAAAGAAGCATCCAAACTAAATTTTAAGCCAAATTAGCAATATTCTAAGTGCTGAGATCCTCGGATAAAATTAAGTATGGGGGGAGGGCTCACGTTTCGTGGTACACCCTGTATAACGGTCCCAAAAAGTAGGTTCTAGTTCGCTTCTAGTTTAATTAGAATTATGCAGAAATCTAGTCCAGGGACCAGAATTCTTGAAATGCTTTCTCTTATCGCTTCAGCCAAATTTGTAATGGAGATTTCGATAATAAACTATTTATTCTCCTCAGTCCAACTTTTACATTGAAGTAGGAAAGTTTTCTGTCCCTTAATGAATATGGAATAAAAACGAGTGTCCTCATGTCGTTTTTTTACCCTTCGCTTTGTCGGCGAGATTTATGTCCCTGAAAAATATTGCTGAGAATATATTTTTAAAAAAGCGAAACAGTACTAAATAAAAGGTCTTGCATTAATCTTAAGTCGTGGTCTACGAAGCGCATAAAGAATTATCGATACATGAAAAAAAGTGGTCTCTTAAATTGTCACGATGTCCATTTAAAAGATAATAAAAATAAGGATCTTCCTCCTCGACTCGAAGGTGATAAATGGTAATCGCCCTTTTATACAATATGCCGCGCCGATGACATTTTTGATCAATCGATTTTTAACAGAGATGCATAACAGGATATTAATATCGGGGCTTATATTAATATGGAGGGTCGGAAGGTTACTTTGTTGTCGTGAAAGAATAAAACACGCTTCGATCACACTTCCTCATTTTTCTTTTTCAAATTTCGATCGGTTTTTTTCAATGAGGAAACCTGTAATGAAAATAAGGTTATACAAACGGTTTTAACATTGAGGAAAAGCCCAGAGTAGTTCCGAATAATCCGGCCTTTATATGTTATGTGGTGTAAGAAGCCTCTGCCTTGTGGTCGACCGTAAATTGCCACCTTCATCTCTTACATAAACAGCATCAGTCATCGAAATATCTATTTTTTACAATGTTAACAGAATTTATTAATAATTTTAAAAAATTCAATAAAATCTTGAAGACGGAGTTAAACAGCTGGATGCGATGGATTCGACATTTATGAAGGAAATTCAACTCTTTAAATAAGAAATATCGTAAAAATCATATAATTTTGATAAATTGTTCAGGAAAAATTAAATAAAACCTTGCAATTCATTTTTTCCTTCCAAACGACGTTTTCGATATTTCGTAATTAAGGTGCTGTTACATCCTTGTCGTTGTTAACAATAATTGTAACCGTAGTAACAGGTAGACTCATCATCGAAAAGGCCAAGGATGTCCATTACTTTTTTCCCATCCTAACGGTAATTGGCTTAGTTCTCGATCGAAAGTGCTTAAAGCAACTCACATTTTAAAGGCACTTCTGAGACTATTTTTACTAAGGAAATTCTTTGAAGGTGGCGGGGCGCCTCAATTTTCACTTTCTTGTGCACAAAAGAGCTCCATGGGGTCCGCTCGTCTTTTCCCACGTACTTGCAAAATTGGTTCGGAGCGCCTCGAAAAAGCAGGCAAACGCTCCCCCATTGTCTTTTCATTATTTCATCACGATTGAAATACGGAGTTTCTATCTTTTTAATCCTCTAGATGAGCCTTTTTCATTCCATTCATACGCTTACTTATATGGATCGCGCATTTGCGAAACAAGACGTGATTAATTTCGAGAGTCTATTTTATTAGCTGAAAGTTACAAGCATCCATCGGCAGCTACAAAAGATTCTTTTGCTTATTTCAGTTCTGCGTTTTAGTGGATTTTCCGAAGAAAAGGTTGACGTCATAATATTTGTGAAAAGGACGTTCTGGGAACAAAATTTAGGTCGTTTATACGTTAAATTCTTGGCTCATCGAACCCATTTCTACTAATTATCCAATTTCTCCTCGCACCAACTGATTGGTTCAAAATCATTGGGGAATAAGTAATAACTAATAACCTAAGGATGGATGTTGAGGCCTCCTGAAGATATAGAGACTACCTACCTAAGGATGAATGCAGGGGCCACCTAAGGATGAATGTAGAGGCCACATAAGGATGAATGCAGAGGCAACATAAGGATGAAAGTAGAGGACACATAAGGATGGATGTAGAGGCCACCTGAGGATAGATGTACCCCTTACCTAAGGATGGATGTAGAGACCACATAAGGATCGATGTAGAGGCCACATAAGGATCGATGTAGAGGCCCCATAAGGATGAATGTTGAGGACACATAAGGATGGATGTATAGGCCACCTATGAATAGATGTAGGCCTTACCTGAGAATGAATGCAGGGGCCACCTAAGGATGGACGTAGAGGCCACCTAAGGATGAATGTAGAGGCCACATAAGGATGAATGCAGAGGCAACATAAGGATGAAAGTAGAGGACACATAAGGATGGATGTAGAGGCCACCTGAGGATAGATGTACCCCTTACCTAAGGATGGATGTAGAGACCACATAAGGATCGATGTAGAGGCCACATAAGGATCGATGTAGAGGCCCCATAAGGATGAATGTTGAGGACACATAAGGATGGATGTATAGGCCACCTATGAATAGATGTAGGCCTTACCTGAGAATGAATGCAGGGGCCACCTAAGGATGGACGTAGAGGCCACCTAAGGATGAATGTAGAGGCCACATAAGGATGAATGCAGAGGCAACATAAGGATGAAAGTAGAGGACACATAAGGATGGATGTAGAGGCCACCTGAGGATAGATGTACCCCTTACCTAAGGATGGATGTAGAGACCACATAAGGATCGATGTAGAGGCCACATAAGGATCGATGTAGAGGCCCCGTAAGGATGAATGTTGAGGACACATAAGGATGGATGTATAGGCCACCTATGAATAGATGTAGGCCTTACCTGAGAATGAATGCAGGGGCCACCTAAGGATGGACGTAGAGGCCACATAAGGATTAATGTAGAGGCCACATAAGGATGATTGTTGAGGACACATAAGGATGGATGTATAGGCCACCTATGAATAGATGTACGGCCATCTAAGGATGGATGTAGAAACCGTGTAGAACGTGTAGAAAAAGGGTGATTATTGATTGGAAGGCGGCCAGAAGAGTCAGTTGTAGCCTGTAGGATTCCTGGACGAAGACCAGTGATTACACAGGATCAGGGAGACCAGGAGATTAAACTTTTAAGGAAAACCCCATCCACCATGATATTAGCAACAGTAGAAGGTTTTAAATTTTTCAGTTTTCAAAAAGATTCCAATTGTTGATCTCAAACACAGCCAGAGCTTCCGAAGAATAGAACCAAGAATCGCGTTTTATGTATTCCAAGGCAATTACCCTAGACAAACTCGCCCCTTTCAATCCTATGGTCCCTAATGAGTGAAGGAGCACACCAAATAGTGCTGGGACCGAGGAAGTACTTTTACTTAGTCGTTCATTGAAAAGAGAGAACTCCAAATTGTTTTTTGGTCTTTTTTCACCCTCGAATTAATTCGTGCTGAACCAAATGCACCTTGCCTTGTCCTTATAGAGGCGGGGGTGAACTATGACACGTCCTCCCTGCTTTCTCCTTTCTCCACGCGCGACCTTTTAGCCATTATCATCGTTGGATTTCCTGTATAACCCATTGTACGCTCCTCCCCTTCAACAAATAGGAAGCACTTATTTAAAACAGGGACACATTTAACAAACTAAGTAAAACCCGCTCACGATTCCCTTTTAAAAGGAAAAATACCGAATTTCCCACAAAACTCAGGGTCCTTAGACACATTTGAGTAATTAACGTGTCGTGCTTAAAAATTTCATAACGTTATTAACATTGAAGTATTCGCGAGATTTTAATCAAAGTCGATATGTTGTAGAAAGTCGGTTCTACCGTTCCCACAGTCTTATCTCAGTCAACTCATAATTATGCCTAAGCGGGAACAACAGAAAAAGGCTCAAAAATCTGAGCATTTTTTTTTGCAATATCGCCTTGAATAATCTCATGAATAGAAATGTTACCAAACATACTTCGGGAGTAATTAATAAAATAAACAATTTTTCATTTGCGTAATTGAGGACCTTCAAGTTTTGCTTCAAGTAAAAGTCGATATTCTTAAATTTTAGTATATTAACCTAGATAATAAAGAACGCCGAAGAAGAGTAGTTGCAAAACAATAAACCGACACAATTAGGGCATGCAAAAATGTCGCTTGTCCCTAATCGGCTCTTTCTTCATGGCCGACCGTTTTTTTCCTAAACCGAGCAACTAACATCGTGCGAGACTTGAGCCTTGGTCAAGTTTTTACTCATTTTCTAACATTTTGAACTTGGACCGCCACGGTGTGAATTAAGGACAAAAAAATTTTTTTTTACACCTTGTACGTTTCTCATTTTGTGTCAAGTGAAAAGATCTTTTCCATGGAATTTTCATCTCCCAGGGGGCTGCAGACAGTTTTTTTTTACCCTGGAACCGAACGTCAATATCCAAAATTGGACCAAAAATCAATTTTTTCACATTTTTTAACCAACATGCCATTCAAAAATTTGAAGTATGCATAAATAGCTTCACGATTTTTCATACTTTGATACCGCCAATCATTCCCAGTTAATAAATTAATTCACACTGAAAGTTCATTTTTTCCTCCCTATTGAGTAACTAATGAGTTGTTAATATCCATTGTTACACTATATTTCAACAATTCCCTAATTTTAATAAGTTTATTAAAAAAAGCATTGTTTTTATTTGTTAATTGGGTGACGAAAAGTCCAGAATGTGACGAAAGGATCGAAAAATATAAATCTTTGAAACAAGGATGCACTTTTTCTTCATAACAATTTTCATTATTTTTCTAACCACGCATTTGACATTTCGCAAATTCGGGCTAACAAGTAACTGCAATTACAACATTTTTAGAAATACTAATTATAAAAAAGACGATGTTAACCTTTCTTAATCGTCTCGATGCTTAGATGACATTCAGGATCTTCGAATCGTTATAACAAGACATAATTTCAAGGACAAAAAATGTCGAAAAAAAGGGTTAAAAAAAAACATTTTAGACGTTTTATCGAGGAAGTCTAGATGAATCTAGTTCCCAGTGATTTTTTCCGTTTTAAAGTTTCTTTCTTCCGTGGGTTTTCTCAAGACAAAGGTGATAAACTGTATTTAGACCCTAATAAACCTGGGCTAATTGTCCGAGGAGACGTTTATGGCCGATTACGACTCTATCGATGAAAGCGGAATCCTTAAAGTATTTCAAAGGACGAGCAAAAATTGGCGATCACCAGGGTAAAATTTGCAATTTGGTTAATTTTTTTTTTTAACCCGCTAAAATTCGTCAAAAACAGTATAATCATTGTCAAAAGAAAAATTGTATTGTGAAACGAAATTCGGATAGAGGATAGGGAAAAAAATTTTTTTTTCATTATGATTATATAATTTTAGGTAGCTTTTTGGATTTAAATTTTTTAAAAATTACATCTAGAAAAAATGTTGTAATTTTTAGATAAAGGAGATAGAAAGTTGGAGGGATGCTAAAGGGTATATATTTCTTAATCATGGGGTCATACTCCTATTAATAGACTTTCTTATGTTTAAAAAGAAACGATTTCTTACAAAAGAATCACACCTTGAGACAATACGACGACAATGAAAAACGTGATACGGAAATTCCAGCTCGCAAAAATCATCGGCAAAGCTAAAAAAAATGTCAAAGCTTACATAATGTAAACAAGATAAAGGTTCCTATGATTGCTGATTGTCTTCGACATCATACAATTGGTGCGTCCCGAATCCGAAATGACTTCGAGCGGCCTCAGGTGAATCTTCACACTACATCCGAGTTTTTTGCGCAACCGTTACGAAATCGAGGAGAAAGACATCAAACGCTCTGTTATAGTCTCTATGAGTTTTTATGGACCCCGTCGTTTAATCTGAACCATACTTATTCTGACGTAATTTTATTTTTTTGTTTCTCTCCCGGATCCGGAAAAAAAAAAATTATAAAATTAAATAAAAATACGTCTTCGAGCGGTATTGATTGATGTGAATAGCGAATTCATGAGTAGAATTTAATGAAGTAAGATTTTTTTCCTATCGTAAGCAACCTTTACGAAACAGGGTATGTTGTCTACCCGTCCTATGATTTTGATAAATTAGAACCGATAATGTTCCATATTGCAAGTTTGTGATTAGTTTTACCTTCCCCATATTCGGCAAGAAAGCCTCTTGGTGAGGCACCATGCTAGTAGGGGATACTTTTAAATATGTTATCCATTATGGACATGTAGGAATGTGAAGGATTTTCAAGTTTTTCACGTTTACTTTCTCCATTTTCTAGGCAAGGATTTTTAAGTCTTTGTCGTCAAAAAAATTTTTTTTTCTTTTGTTTTCATTGGGGATAAGAAACGATTTTTCTTATGGACACGGTTGAAGACGTGTGATAATTATTAGAGGCGTGTATTCTATAGGCCGAATTCCCAAATTAGGTAATTATTAATATTACGTTGCGTCAGGCCATATGTAGGTTGGGAACGGGCCTTGGACAAGGGGATTCTACCCATACACTGTGTATGCATCAACGTTTTAATCAAATAAAAAAGTATTGAGAAGAGAATAAAGTCTCATTTTTTGAAAATTTAAATTTTAATGATAGGAAATGTCTTGATTTCATGTCATCCATATTCTTGTGAGTTCTTCCATTATAATAAAACCTTAGAATAGTGTCAAGATTAATGATTTACGTCTTCGAGACTCAGTTGATACATAATGAATCCAATTGTTCAAGCATGACTCTTCTGGCTTTATGAGATAAAAACATGCATATGTAACGTGGCTGTTTAACCTGTATAGTTCACCCATTTGGGCCTTAAACCATCTAGAGGCTGCTGAGAAGATCCAAACAAGCTTCTTCAAACGCCTACACTAGTTGCCAATCGCGCTATAGTGAGACTCGAAGCTGGGAGAATTAAAATTTCATACCTAATCCTCAAATCTGCTTTACTGTATATCAATAAACTTTCTCAAAAGGCTTCAAGAACACCAAAGAGATAGCCACTGTCTAGATTAAGAGGTTTAAATGTCCAACAGAAGACATCCATTCTTTCGATATAGGGTAGGTATTTTTACGAAATAAATAATCTAATTCACATGTGTCAGTTTATAACTTTTGCTACTCAAGGCTTTCTCTTCCTTTAGGGCTTATAAGGTGGAAGAAAAGAGAGCAAAAATAAGAATGTAAAGACCTAAGATAAGTTTTAAGATTTCAACAAGAACTTGTGACGAATCAGGTACGAATCTCTATTCTTCTCATTATCCTCTGAGATGGTTTAAAAAATTCTATTGAAGAACCAGATTCTTTTGATCTGCATATATTGATTAACTCTCATGGTACAAAAGGTTCGAGCATGAGGGTAATGATTACCTAATGTATAAATTAGATATGTGAATAGTTTGTCCTTCTTTCGTTCCGTCACGCTATCCCTCATCCCAGCATTTTCCTCCTCTGCCATTTTGTCTATTATTTTTGTTTGTAGTAAACCTAGCAGTAAGTACAAAATCAGGGTTGAAGTTAAAGAATTTTTGGTCTTTCAATGAGAAGAACCTCGACGTAAAAAATTGCTATTAAAACGTAAAAATTTCCTCGTTACAAAAGGTTAAGGAAATTTCAATGACATTTTTTTAAATCAAGAATTAATTACAAAATTATTAAAGCTATAATTAAAAAAAAATTATATTTGAGTAGTTAACCACATGAGTAGATAAGGAAAAAAATCCTATTTGAAACGTTAGAATATTAATTTAGTAGAAATGGCTATAATAGGAAATGAAATGTCAATAGATAATAAATTATTAAAAGCGATGTTACCCCCTGGAAGGCCGGTGAAAGACGCCATTGGTGGGGGAGTTGGCGTTTCGAAGGGGATCTTCTCCCAGGCGATCCTCAGTTGATTTCTAGACGTGTTACCAGCCTGTGTGCAAAAAAGGGAAAAAAAGTCTAAGGAACAGACATAACCCCCCTCCAGTTACTGGATTCTAATATCAAATAATCAAAGGTAAACTTAATTTTTTTCCAGCACCTTCTCACTTTTTCCAGCATTAAAGTCACCAGTAAGCACAGTTTATCAAGTGTAAAAATGTCAAAACGAATTAGGAGACTTAATAAATTTTATGGATCATCCAAGGAGATGCTTTAAAAAATTTAATATTTTAGAATGTTATAGGTAGTAAAATTTTGAAAATTTAGGGAAGTATTCGAAGACAGAGTATGAGTGAACCCTCAACCCAAAGTGGGACATTGCGCTTTCTCAACACCCTGTAGTACGACTTGAAATTTTCAGGGCTTTTTCTAACCATAAGAAGATTTGTGCCAAATTTCGAGTCAATCGGTCAACAGGGAGCTGTGAAAACGAAATTTCCCTATTGAGTTGAGGGCATGTTCATACTCAATTTTTCTCTGAATACCGCCCTTAGACTTGACAAACTCATAGCATAAGTAGATCATAGCGGTTAAAAAAAAAAAATAGAGTCAATATTTTTTTTATTTTATTTATTTATTTTTTTTTATTTGAGGGTAGTCATTATAGAGTAAATTAGAGTATGAGCGGAGTCTCAACTCTGCAGACCGATAGACTTGAAATTCGTAATAACAGCTTTCTGGCAAGATCCTGCAATTTTCAAGTCAATCGGTCCACTGGGGTTGAGAATCTTCATGTCCTTTATGGATTGCAGGTACACTTGCGTTTTGTACTCTTTCGTCCATTATCAGCTAAAATTTTGTATTTTTACAAAAAAAAACTGATTAACGTTCTAATACGTAGTTTTATTCATAAGTTGTACATTTTGTGATGCACTGATTTGGTTAAAAACCTTAATGATGGCTTTAAAATTCAATACTTGATCGGTTTTTCTACATTTTGGACCATTTTTGATAGAATCGAGGTGAAATAAAGCGAGAAAAAAAAAAAGTCTGAAAATACGGAAACTTGATGGCTTTGGAGGTGCCTGGTCACGAACTCTTTAGAATAAAAAGGGATCTATTTCAATAAAGGAAAACGAAGAAAAGTCGGAATCCCCTTTTAACATGTTAATAAAACCCAGGATTAGACGGATACTAATGCTTTTGTGATTTAAGCGAAAGTCGAATAAACTATTCGTCATTCTTTTACCGGCACTTCCAAAGCGTTTGTTGTGACTTCAAAGTTTTATGTAACGGACTATAATCTCGCATCCGAGCTATAAAAGGATCGAAAAAGTTTGTGTACTACAAAATAAGAACGAAAAACAACTGAAGAGCGTTTTGCAGATCGATTTTGAATAATCCAACTTGAACCTTTCCTTCTATTAGGAAATACTTGGAGATCTGCAAAGCTTCTAAAAATGTGCAAAACTAATTAAACATCCAGTAATAATATTCACACAAGGATGGTGAAAAAATTGCCAGGATTTAGGTATTCTAGAGAGTAATTTTAAGTAATTTTTTCATGAAGAGCATTTTAACGTGAATAATATAAACCAAGCAACTCAAATTGAACAAGACGTACATAGGTTATTTTTCTAATGTTCACTTCAAAAATTGCAACAAGTGACACATTTGTCACCAAGGGGAAAAAATGTTTTATGACTTTTAACCATCAATATGCCACTTCTTCTATTTTTAATAGTAATGCTCTAATAAAATAACATGAAGGTTAAGTGACCGAAACCGCAGGCAGAAGCGCGTGCCCTCTTGACAGATGAAAGGTTTGGCGGTGATGGAGGCGTTTAATTAGAGAGGCAGTTTTTTAAGTACCTAAGTAATGAAGTTATGGAATTGGGAATCATTAAAACGGAACAACTGACTGTTTTTTTACCTAACTCACGAGTTGGCAAATACCGCAGACGATACGCGAACGGTACTGCTTTCACTCTCATCCTTCCCGCTCGTGGGAAACTACTTAAAGCCTATAAGCAGGCAACCAATTAGTCGAAACAAACTGCCGACTCAAAACAGTAGCAGCCTATAATTTAGTATCAATGAAATTTTCTCACCTTCCCCTACTCTATTTTTTTCCTTCTTCAACCTCTATTTTGGGCGGATTTTAGGTAGATTTTTAAAAAATTAATACATAAACCAAGTTCTTTCTTGAAAAAAAAAGAAAAAAAAAAAAAAAGAAATTGTTAAAGTTAAAGAGGTAAACCTTTGAAAACCTGGAAAATATGAGAGATTTTTGGTGGATTTTGGGGGTTTGGAGGTATGTGGCGTTGTGAGGTGATGATTAACTCTTTTGGCTTCACCCCTGAGAAGGTAAATGTTATTATCCTAAAGAAAATTGAATGTAGATACCTCTAAAATTGTTTTTCTTCTCAAAAATAGTGTTATGAACTGTAGTGTTATGTTGTTATGTACTTCCTACTATGGAAAAAATTATTTAATTAAATAAAAGTTTGCTTTCGTTAGAATCAATAGGCGATGCTGATTTTGCCCGATTGTTATGTTTTAAAATTTTGATAATTTTACTATGTACACACTAAATTTAAACTAGAGGAATTTTCGATTCTCTACAATTAATCAACTTCTCCCTTGTTACCCTTTAGGACTGAGGTGACTTTTTTTTTCCTTCTGTGGTTAATGCTATGATTGGTTGTCTATGGCTGGCTATGGTCTTGGAGTTTAGTTTGATAGCGCAATTTTTGTTATCAAATATCAATCTATAATATCTCCAAGACTTCAGGCACTTCTGGTTAAGTATCTTAAATGTACCATAACACGAAGAGCTGACGTAGGTGCCCACTGACGACCGAGAAAGCTTAAAATTTAAAACGTGATATCTCGAATTCTCGAACTAGGCTAATGATTTTTCCTATCGAAACATATAAATCAAACTCATCGTTTACTTATAAAAAAAAATTTTTTTACGTAATTTTTTTCGCTTCTCTTGCAAACATGAAATATCACTTTATACGCGTCACGTCCTTAACTTAAAAACCTTGTTGCTTGTTTTATGTAAGGCAATGTTTTCATTTAAGATTTCATTTAATTTTGGAAACAGCAACTAAAGGCACAAATTGGAAGTTCAAGCTCATAAAAAAAATGTTCTACTTTTTTCCTTGCTAAATATTGTAATTATGTCTAAATATGCAATTTTATTCATTTGATAAGTGGTACCTACCTACTATAGAGCACTTATGTATATGGGTTATACTTTTTAAATTCCTCAGAATTTGCGTAAAAACTTAAGCCACACTTTTAAACGGATGATCTGGCAAAAAGCAGTGAAATAAAATATTTGGAAATCGTGCAATCCTAGGCATATTTTGAACCGCTATCGCTATAATTTATACGGTTTTAAAAATGAAGACATGCGGAATCATGGAATTTTTATGTCCCAACTTGTAGCACATAACCGGACTCTCGTTACGAAGATGGTAAACCGCAGTTAGAAGGGGATCGACCGTCGGCCGAACATCTCGGACTCGGAGGTCAGAGGTTAGAAGCGGCTACCGCGAATCCTTTTTTCGGCATTATGTCACGGAGTGAATGTGTGAGAAATTGACAGCCTCAAAACTCGAGCTAATTATGCAACGTTCGGTCTAGTATAATTGGGCAATTGACAAAAAGAAGATGCTTTTTTTTCTAGTTATACAATTTTAAAGACGTTCGCAATTTTGGTGAATGTTTACTTTCGAACCTTATGATTTGAGCAAGTCAAAGGTCGTCTTTTTAGCATAAAAACGCTTTTAAACATTTTGCAACCGGGGAAATCTCAAAAGGCACATCTGGGAAAATGTGGGCATCATTTTTAAGAGGAAGTGCATTAAGATCACGGTCATTAAAATAAAATACACACGTAAAACAAACGAAAAAAAGCTTCTAAATCCGTTCTTACCTAACGGCCACTTGATTCATTCACACATTAGAGAATTTTGCCAAGTTTGTGAACTGTAACGCCCGACATATCCGCGTTATTATAAGTTTTGCAATGTGAAAAATCATCATGAATAATTTAGAAGCATTTTTTTAAACACATACTTTAAAAGCACAAGAGCTTAATTACTAATTTAAATGTTAATTGTGTAAAATTAGGAAAAAAGGAGATAATTATAGACCCTAAAATTATACCATAAACACAGGAAACGTGTAACAAGGTGTCAAAAATATCAAATTATAACAATTTGATTTTAAGAAGGTAAATAGGAATTTAAATCTAAGTAAATTCATTAGGTACAATGATATTCAGCCTGAAAAAGGGGTGAAAGTTGTTATTTTGTATGAACTTTAAAGATACCCTATCACGTGTCTCATTTTAAAAATTTAAATTTATGTTAGTTTGGATTTAATGTCTAGTTGGCTCTATCCTAAGCTATAGGCTATCATGTTTTTGAATGGGTGGTCCCTCCACAGAAACAGTTCCATAGGTAATATGAAATATAGACTTTACTGACGTTCTGCATTTCCAAAAAATGTAGGGGAATCATTTCGTGTAAAGGATTTGGATTAAGAAGTCTAGTCATAGCCGCTCATGAAAATATTAAGCATAAAAACATAGCTGATTGGGCGATGTAAAAGAGATCTTCATTGCACTTAGCGTGGGGTTGAGGTGGGAAGGATCCCCCAGAGTAAAACATACGTTTGAGACTGATAATTTATTTTTATCTGATACTGATTGCTAGGTTGTTATCACTTTTGTTGAGTGCTTTTTCAGTACACGATGCATAAAATGTCCGTTTTATCCATGAGCGAGTAACAAGCGGATTCTTATCTCGATATTATTACGGTCCAGGGATTTTTTTGAAGAGTTAACTTCGAAACATTTTTATTTTTCGTACAGAATCTATAGAAAAATGATTTTTTTTATGGGAAAATTATGTGACCTGCTATTTCAACTGAATATTTTAGACAAAAGGTTGTAGGTATTGTTCAATATCCATGAGACACCTTAGGGAATTAAAAACCAATGCCGAATATTTCGGAAACCAAGCGATTTTTGAGAAATCCCGTTTCTCATAATGGGTTGGTATATAAAAGAAAGAATAACCCCTAGTTAACCTTTCTTTTGGTGAGAAAATGAAGTAACGTTTTTGACAGCTTTTAAAAACTCCCATTCTTTTCAACAGAAAACGGCTGAAAGCTCAGGCGTTGGGTTGGGAACGCGCTCGAGGCCAAAATAATTTTTTTAATCGTAGAAATCATGTTCACAAATTTTAGCGATTTTAATTGCTGCAGCATAAAATTTTTTTAATCCTCTACAACTTTATATCAATTAAATTTTACGCTAAAATCTCAAGTTCTCAAAAATGAAAGAATTTTATTTTTCATTTTTTAGCAAATTTTGACATTTTGGGGGTAAGGTACCTACATAAAAAAGTTAAATCAATTATTTAAATGAATTTTTTAAATATTAATTTATATAGAGGTAATGATCAGTTATATGGTAACGACTGCAGCGATGCGGTTACTCAATAATTCCTTTTAATCGATGCTACGTAGAAAGCAAATCGGTTTTTATCGACACTGATTCCTCAGATTTCCAGACGACCGTATTGTTTTAGAAACGGATAAAAAGTGTGGAGAAATGACATGTTAATTGTTAAAAAGACAATGAAGACGAGAAGTTGCACCTGGGTATGTGTTAACGTTCAAGGGCAACGATTACCATCAAACATCCTCTGTCTCAATCTTCTAAGATTCTTCTTTTTGGATAAAAAGGTGCCTTTAAAACTAATTTAACGAATACGAAATTCCGTTGCTTAACCTTGCTTCTTTTTCATAACCGTCTCATGGGAATATAGAAAGTACCAAAATAGTCTCACGTCCTAAAATAATTTTAAAGCAAGTCGAAAGCAAACTTCAGGTTGTATTTGATTCGAAAATTGGCTTGCAAATTGACCGTGAACATCTTGAATTAGCTTTACGATCAGCAATTAATTTAGGATAGGTATACTTAGTAAAGAAACTATTCGCTTCTAATTTATCACACCTGATTCAGAGACAAATATCGCTAGCTGCTTCAAAAACGTTGCTCATGGGAAGCCAACAACTTGGTAGGCATCTGTCTGCAGTGATGGAATATAGATCTAGGTTTATAGGCTAGCTTAAAACCTTTCTTTTGATTCCATATTATGAATTTATATGTATCACCAACTGACTTTGACCCGATTTATGAAGAGTGAAAAGGGACTTGATTCGCAAACGTGTCAGATCCTAAACGAACCTTTTCCTCCGGCCAATTTTTTATAAGCTGACGTTCTGTGAGAAAGGAGGGATTCCGGGTCGTCGTATTGTCTGAACCTCTTTAAAGATTATGTCAGAAGACGAACTGTGGGAAGTCTTGTTATAAGATGAGACCCATTAGACTCTAATACACAGATAAAAACGGTAGCACTCATAAAAACGCTTGCGGTTTCGCAAAATTTTCCACTTTAAAATAATTCGATTTCGGACGTCAATCTTTTATAGTCCAAATGATGGACTAATGACCATTATTCTACCTTTCGTCGCTATTCAAAATGGACCAAGTTCAAAGAAAGTGAAAGTAAAATGGGATAACGGCCTCTGTTACTCGCCTCGGTACGGCTTTTTTTCTTTAAGCAAAAGTCATCGTGGGTGTGCTTCACTTCCTAAATAAAAGAGGACTTGTCATTTGCCAGCAATAAAATATAATGAGCTTCGCCCGTGATAAATTCGCTCTTTCCCATCTCATTATAGCTATACAAAAAACTAAACGAAAAATGACAAATGTTCAAAAAGTAGTCCAACCAAGACAAAAAAATTGACAAAATATCGCTTTTTCTGTCTCTACCTCTGGGGCTGGGGTATATAGGAACAGCCCCGCCTAGGAAGATTCATATCCATGGTAAGGAGCAGGGCCCAGCCTTAGAAGGTTGGGACTAGGAACACGGCACCGTTCCGCCCTGCCAATGGAGAGGTCTTTAGAGAATCCACTCTTTGAGAAAGTTTCACTTTTGGGGGTTCCTCTTCCATAACTACCAGACTAGACCAGACCAGACCACCTTTTGTAATTTTTAGCTGAATTTTTATTTGCCCATTAAGTTTTTGTGCACCCATCCTTTTTTGGTCAATGGAATAAGAAGGTGGCAATTAGTTTTAAGAAAAACGGTTCTTCATTTCAGCTGCGATATACAGCAGGGGGGCTGAAGAAAAAGGAAAAATACTGTAATGATGAAAAATATCGTTTTCGAAGTACAAAATCTCAGCTCAATTTGGACAGATTGACCTGATATTTTTCGCTTATCGCTTCAGAGAAGATGAGTGCTGAAGTGGATCACGTCATAGTGAACTAATAATGTCGAGTTTGCTTGATGGTAGCGCTGCATAGCTGAACCATTTTTTAGATTTCTCAATTTCACTTTTTCCAAGCAGGTCATTGATATTAAGGGCCCATCCAGCGCCTGTCGCGAGGGCGGGGCGACCCGCATAACACGAGGGTTTTAAAACTTATCCCTCCCCTTCAATTGGCAGGAGGAGCCGGTTCTCTCCGCCCACTTGTCTTTGATTCGTTGAAAAACCCGCGTGATTCAAAATTTGTTGAGATAGTATTTCAATGATAACTAAAGATTGAGTCATCGGAATTGATTCAAAATTTGCATACTTATGTTCTTTGTTATGTGGAGCGCATTTCACTAAACAATTCTTTAAAAAGTTTTTAAAAAAATTTAAACATTTTTTTTTACTACAAAGATTTATTTTTATTACAATAAGTTTAGTGGAATGCGCGGAGAAATAAATAAGCTTCATTTTAAAAAAAGTCCGGTCCAGATCGGATCATTTTTCTATGAGCTATCATTGAATAACTGTTTTCACGGCCCCTTAAGTTGGAAATTTTCAGCATGATTTTTACAACTTTGGATTTTATGTGGAGTAGTAACGAGTTTTGAAAGTTTCCATCATTGTAAACGACAGGGGACGATTCAGTGGAGGCATTATCGGTTTTCTAAGTCGTTTAAGTTGCGTTGGAGTTGTGTAACATTTCGGATGGATATGATCGCGTCTTGAAGAGGCCCACAAAGCAAAACTCCGGTCCGATCCCAGTCCCTATTGTCTGCCGCTTAACAATGGCCCTCCATTCGTGATTAAGGGTATCATTCGACATTAGCCTCGCATTTTTCGGACGTTTCGGGGAAAGGATATTGCAAATTCCGATCCCGGTGCCCTACTTGGTTGAATAACGTATTTTTCGGGTATTTAAACGGGAATTTCCTTTCCGTTTTCGAACATTTACATTTTTTTCCTTCAGTCAGGATCTTTATCTTCTTCCTCTAAAGTGATGTAAATTGCCGAATTAATTAGTAGAACTTGATTAACATGAATCTCTCCTGTCTAATGAATTTTAACTTAAAGCCTCTAAATTTCTTTCTATTTGCTCTCTCTTTGAACTTACACAACGTGAAGTTCGATCCACCAAAATCGTTGAGTCCATAGAGTGAAATCGGAAATGCCATTTCGAAATGAGTTCGAATTAGCGATGAAATTATTTTAAGCGTCGAGACGTGATGATGATTTTCCGTGGGAGAGTCCTCGTCCTTGGAAGACGCTCGTGAGATTCTACGGAAATGTGTCGCTTTTCTCGTGTGCTGCGACCTTTGCAGGTTTTTAAGCAACTTAAAATCATCACTCGGATAGCATGATGCACAACCCAAATAAAAAAAAACACACAAAACGAAGCTCCCTCCTTATAGTCACGACATGAAAATGCAACAATCTTCTGTAATCGACGTTGCGTTCGGCAAAAAAAATATTCTGTTAAAAAGATCGAAAGTTCCATTTTAGGTTATTGTGTCCTTTTACCGCGCTGCCGGGAAAAAAGAGGGAAAAAAATAAAGACGGGGAAAGCTTGAACGAAAATTGACTGATTTGATGTAATTTCAAGGCGTATGACCGGATATTTCCAACATTTTTTTATTAAATCTGTGTAGCGGCCCTTTTTTCTTCTCATCTATTCATGCTTTTCGGAAAAAAAGACCAAAACCCGACGCAGTTGATATGCTACCACGTGCCTACATAATGGAAAACTACAATAAGTATGAAACCGACATGTGACCCCAATGTTGAAACCCAACTCGAGATTTTAGGCTTAACTCGGGGATGACCGATGATCCTGCATAAAGGTTCTCCTCCCACGCTACATGAGCTCGAAGCTACTGTTTGGATTGTTGAGGAAGTTGTTTTTGAATAAAAAAAACTCTTCTTTTATAAAGAAGTCAATAAAAACATAAATCCATCCAAATTTATGGTCGTTGCAAATCCAGGAAATGTCCAAGTCACTTTACGACATAAAAATATGCAAAAACGCCTTTCTTCTGCGTTTTTATTTAAATAAATTACCCGTGAATTAAAGTGATATTTAAATGTTAAAGCCATTGTTTTTTATCTAATTTAATTCTGGTCAGATAAAAAAAGAGATGGGAAGAGAAAAGCGATAAAAAATGATTTATTGCAACTTGCACGAATAGATAAACTAACATTTTATTGGATGTTAGTAACGGTAAATGGGACCTTACCGACCTTTCTTGAATCACGATCTGCGCGAAGACGTCTTAAGGTATCTAATCGGTCCTTTTTAAAAAGTGCAATAAATATCGCAACCTCGAAGATTCACAGAAATGATGGGTGAACCTTTTGACATATTCTGGAGGGTTTGAAATAAACTGCACTTTTATCTTGAAAAACGTTCATGTCTGACTTTTACTTCTATTTTAAGACTCGGGAATTCTTGGGGGTGATTCTGCAAATGGACCTCAGCAAAGGAAAATATTTTATTGTGCAAACATGATTATTAACTTTTATCTGGAAAAAAATTGAAACGTCCCTAACTTCCTTATTTCTAAATTGATTTACTCAATTCATGGGTTCATAAGAATTTTTTTTTAAAGGGCAATAAAGTTGCAAAATTTTTGAAACCGCTCAAACCAATCCTCTAACATCACCATGGTAACACACAAAAGATGAGTCAATTTTCATTGACTTTTTTTATGTTTAGGAAGTCGTAAAACGCGTTTGGGACATCGAAAGCGGGGGCCGGTTTTTTCTTCAACCTTGGCCGACCTTGTGGTGAAAGCGAAGAATGGAACTTGCTTCTGAAATACAATAATTAACCGGCCAATTCCTTACCGATATTTAAATTAGGAGTTTCAAAAAAACTAGTTTTTTGTTCTCTCTTCTAATATGGAAGATCCTTAAAATTACAACTTAAGATTAATCTTATCTAAAATCGCTCGGGATTAATCAAAGAGAAAACTTTAAAAATCGCATGTCGAGCGAAATTTCTCATCTCCGTCCATCACCCCCGGAAGGTCCGAAAATCATGACAATTGGACGAAATTCCGTGATCTCTGATTTCCACAAAGAACGAAACGATTATCCAATAGATAAAAAAATTAAAGGAAAAACTCGTGGGCGAACTATATCGTTTCTCTTATGCAAGTGACTTTCCCCAAACTTAATTGTTCTATTAATACGAATTAAACTGTTCGTAATAGAAGGTAATGTTGGATGAACGTCGAATCTAGGCCGACTTTTCATTTTTTTCTTTCTTTTTTTCAATCAGTCTCAAAAACGACATTTACACGAGTTTGTACAATTGGACGAGACGAAAGGGGACGAAAGTACGTTTTCACCTTTTTTCATATTTTCACACAAGATCTCTCTAATGCAAAATGCATTTTTATAAATGCAAAATATCGACCTTATTATGGCTCCGATTCGATTAAAAATTGAGTCCTAGACAACGATGCAACTACAAAGACATTTCGTTTTTTTATGGCTTTTCTTATTCTTCATTATGTAAATGTGGATTAAGGTTAGGCCAGAAAAATTGCGTTGGCTCGTTATATAATGTCAGAGTATCATCTTCAAATAGAAAATATTCTTGATTAAAAGATTCTGAATATCAAAAAACCAATTTTTTATGCGTTTTCTGAAAATTAAAGGTTATTCGCGTCTTCACGATAGTCCTTGAATGAACGTGAATTTATTTGGATAAATACCAAGGAAAGATGGAAAGTGTATTTTCATTGGAAGGTTATTAGGGGTGAGTAATTTTTTCTCACCATATACAGTGGTTCCCAAACTAGGGGGCGCAAGCTGTCCCCAGAGTGGGCGTGGACTGGCTCGAGATTTTGCAAATATCCCCCAAAAATTCGTCAAAAACCTCAAAATTAACATAATATTTTAAGGCTATTTTTCATTAAAAACCTTCTTATCAACATTTTTAGAGCCAATTTTTTGTCAAAAACCTCAAAATCAACATTTATGAAGCCTAATTTTTGTCCAAAAACCTCAAAATCAACATTTATAAAGCCAATTTTTTGTCAAAAACCTCAAAATCAACATTTGTAAAGCCAAATTTTCTTCAAAACCCCTCAAAATGAACTTTAAATTGACAATTTTTCGTCAAAAACTTCCAAATCATGGTTATAAGAGCCAATTTTTTTGTCAAAAAACCTCAAAATAAATCTTTTAAGTGCAATTTCTTTTATCAAAAACCTCAGTATCAACATTTTAAAACCCAAATTTTCTTCAAAAACCTTAACATTCAAAACTTTTTTTTTGCAAAGGTTTTTATTTGTTTAAAAGGGAGGCGCACTGTGAAAAAGTTTGGGAACCTCTGATATACAGGGTAGGCCTTAGGAGGTTCCCCCCTCATGGAGATTTCTATATAAAAACACCTATCTTCACTTTTAATTAACCCTGTATGCTACTTTTCCACCTTCCACGACCTCCTTAATCAATTATTCTCTTGTCAAATAAATTAGAGAAAAGATTTACTGTCTATTTTGGAGAAGACAAATTGCTTGCCCAGAAACCTGTTTGGTTTGTTATATTGAAAGTCGTGAAAATAAAGGAATTATTAAATTACATAGTGAGAAAATCATGGGAAATAATTGCGAGTCGAAAATGTGTAATAAGTGGCCGAATGAAATGGGTCAAGGTCCGGCTACTGCGGCTCTATAACCAGTATCACTTTCTATTTCCTTTCATCCCGTACATCCCATAATCGAAATTTGATCGCTTAATCTCCCTAATTATACAAGACCGACAAAGACTCACGATTGTCTCAAGATCCTTTGATCCACTCGATTCCGGAACAAAAGAGCGAAGAAAAAACGAAGACACACCCCAGACAATCGTCGGTGAAAACGGCAAAAGAAGTCACGGAGGACTCGTTATAATATTCTAATATACGCCCGTTTGGCCCTAGGGGGAAAGTTGAAAATCGAAAGTTCAAACTGCAATTAATACGTCCTCAACCTTTTTTTTCTTCAGTTTTTCCACAATCGTTCCACATTCGTGACGTAACCATGTAATCGAGGATGTTGAGTCATCTTCGATACTCGAAACCGTAATTAATAAACCATTTTTTCTTTTGTTTCAGACCAATGACAAGATGAGATACCCTCCCATAGAGTTCATCATAGGTGAGTTTAACGCTCTACTTCATTAAACGTTTTCATCCGTCCACTAGCAATTATGTAAAAATTTCGAAAATGTCATTTTCTTTTTTATTCAAAACGTTGGATTAATAAGAGATATTATCTAGTTAAATAGGATGGTTTTTGCCCTATTAAAATCCATATATGCAACTTGTTTCATCATCCACATTTTTCTCTGACATACAATAGACATCGAAATCTTCAATATTGATTACTCAGTAATTTCATTGTTTTTTAGATGGTATAATTGATTTTCGACATTTTCAAGTGATTACTCGTGACATGAAGCTTATAGTATGATATTGACAAAAAAAAGTTATTATTGTGCCCTCCTAATGTATAGGGTGTGCCAGTTGGAAAAACCGATTATCTGCCAGACTTTTGACCTGACGAAAAAAAGTATCAAAGTAAACCCCCTTAGATTTTTAGCTAGAAAAAGATTGGTATCAACAACTTTTGGATTTGACTTACCGGATGCTCCAGAAAGACCCTAACTTTGTTATTTTAAATACGAACCCTAAGTTTTGACGATGAAAATCGATTTTGTGCTTAATTTTAAGTAACTTTTACTTAAAACATTTTTGGATAGGACCAAACGTTTTGGAGTTACGAATGTCCAAGTTAAAGTGGTGCCGGCCGGCCTTCTATTAGTCCGTCCGGTTTTCCTTAATTCTTTGCTTAGAAAATCACTAAAAATAATTTTTCTCGAATTAAAGCATTCCGCGATTTTGTGCAACCTGTGTTAGGTCACCGAAAAATTGAGTTTTTTAAAACCAAATCAGAAATTTCACCAAACAAAGGTGAAATCCCGGAATTTATTATAATATTAGTATTGTTTTTTACCTTCCTGGATGGTTGAAAAAAATGAACCATGAGCATTAATAGACGAGAAGGAAATAGGAAAAAAGGATAACGTAACGTTTCAGAGTGGAATTAAATACAAAGGTGTAAAGTAATTGAAATCCAGATGAAGTTCTCTACATTATTATGACATTAACGTGGGATAATTATTTCTTCGTTTCAGATTATTGTTCACGAAGCTTTCAAAAATTGCCAAATAACTTACAAAAAATTAAAAATATATAAAAAATACGATTTCTCCTCGCAACTCTTTTTTCGTCATCTTCGTAGTGCATAACAATTAATTAGACTGATCATCTCGTTTTTTCACATTTTTTTTTCTTTCTCTTTCGGTTTAATAAAACGCGTTTGTTTAGCCGATTCACGACTTTCAGCCGTGGGAAAATTCTGTCCGCACTCTCTTGACAGCCCCGATCGCCAAGGGAAGCGGGGGCGCTCATATCGTTCGAAAGGTCGACACACAAGGACGGATTTAAAACAATCGTGAATAGAAACCAAAAAATGTTCAATCGAAAAAAATTTTTTTTTAAATTTCACTCACGTACTCTCTTTATATGGATTTGACGTGATTAAGCCACCATATATGGACAATTATTTTTAAAAAATTGACATTTAAAATTCCAATAAATGCTTTTTAAAGCGAAAGTGAAAACTGCATTAAAAATTGGCAATTTGTTTTTCCTTCCTAATTAACCAATTACTGAAAAGAAAACGGACTAAGTCCATTTGGCTTTCAAGAAACGTAAAAAAAGAAGAGCGACTTCCTTCCTGGTTTAATTAGGGCCCGCATTTCACCAATGACCTTACACCCAGACGAGGAAATAATTTTTCCCATTTTCTTTTTTAATTAAGTTCTACGACTTGTTAGTTGCAGATGAGATGCTAAAACAACATTCTAGTCCGTCCTTGGAATTGAGGTTAAAATCTTCCCAGTACATTTCACACTTCAGAAAAAAAAACAAGGACGGAGAATGTAGAGGATGAACTCTTGACAACTTTACTGGATTTTATTAACATTGAAAACGAAGAATAAGATGCTTTTGAAGCGTTATAACACCTATAATTTTGTTTTAAATATTTCATTCCGAGTTTAGCGATAATATGGAATATTAAAAGGGAATGACGATATTTCTAACCTTGTATTTTCTTGGGAACAGGGTGCCCTTCTTTTTTTTCTAATTAGAATGAAGAGGAGTTATCATACGAAAAGAAAGGTCAAAAACGATTGCTTCACCTATAACTTTACGATGTCCGGTGCGGGTTTTTATTCTTCAGTTTCTTGGTAAGAGGGTACTAATTTGTCGGCGGGAACCTTCAAGACATTTAAGTCGAGCGTGATGGTATCACATTTGCGAAAAATGAGGTGGGGTGAGAGTGGTCATGTTATTTTACGTTATTTTATCTTCAGGATTTATTTTTTAAATTAATTATTATTATTTAATTAATAAGAAGCATCTTATAACGAAAATTATTGTTATTATTATTATTATTATTATTTTAACTTACTTCAAATTTTGAGTAGAATTTGAAATAACAACGTTGCTAGAGTTTACCAGCCGATAATCTGCCAGACTTTGATCAAAAAAGTATCCAAGTGAATCCCCCCCTTGGATTTCAGCGAGGAATCGATTGGCATCAATAACTTTTGTATCCGACATACAGGGTGCTCCGGAATTAACTTTGTTATTTTAAATATATACGAACACTATGTTTTGACGATGGAATTCGCAGCAAATTGCAACTCCGAAACGTTTTATCAAAAAAGTGTTTTAAGTAAAAGTTACTGGAAATCAAGCGCAGAATCGAATTCAATCGTCAAAATAGGGTTTTTACTTAAAATAACGAAGTTAAGGTCGTTCTGGAGCACCCTGTATGTCGGATCCAAAAGTTACTGACACTAATCGATTCCTCGCTAATATCCAAGGGGGGTTTACTTGGATACTTTTTTTCATCAGGTCAAAAGTCTGGTAGAAAATAAGCTGGTCAATGTTGAGTGGCACAGTATTCGTAACTCCGGAACCTTTGGTCCTATCAAAAAAGTGTTATCAGTAAAAGTCAATGGAAATGAAGCGTGAAATTGATTTCTATGGTCACAACATATTGTTTGTATGTACAATAACGAAGTTAGGGTCTTTCTGAAGCACCCTGTAGGTCGGATCCAAAATTTATTGATTCTAATCGATTTCTCGCTAAAATCCAAGAGGGGGTTTACTTGGATACTTTTTTTCATCAGGTCAAAAAGTCATGGTCATGTTTAGTGCACAGATTCGCAACTTTGAGGAACCTTTGGTCCTATAAAAAAAGGGTTCTAAGTAAAAGTCACTGGAAATGAAGAGTAAAATCGAATTCTATCGTCACAACAAAGTGTTCGTAAGTAAAATTAGGATCGTGCTGGACCACCCTTTAGGTAGGATCCAAAAGTTATTGATGTCAATGGTTTCATAGCTAATATAGTAATATCCAAGGGAGGTTTATTAAGATACTTTTTTCGTCAGGTCATTCCTTCAGCAAATAAGTGAGAGCTTTCCTCTATATATAAAATTAAAGTTTCCGACAAGTTTTTGACCTCAAATTGCGGTCAGACATAATTTCAATGCGGTCTGCGGGATCTTCCGTCGGAAATCAGGCTTAATCGTCCGTGAAATTATTTTGCGACATACGCCTTTTATAACCGTTCTTTCCCTATTAAATAAATCGGAAGCGACTTAAGTAGCTCGGGATATTACCTTTTCTAATGAGCAAAACGTATGAGATCGAGACACGTGAGAATCCGAGAGGATCGTGAGCTCTGCTCATCCCACGTGGGCCAAAAAAAATCCCCGACGCTTTCACCCCGAGAGATAACACACCGCGGCGGGTATTGTCCCTTTTTTGACTTATCTACTTCACTTTTACTCACAAATCGAAACGGAAAAAACGCACAAAAACGCGTCTCGAAGTTTATAAACAGCTTTCCATCAATACAACCATTTCATTATCGAGCTCATAATTTTTCGAGGATTCCTTTTGGCAGAAAATTTTTTTTCCGTTTGTGAATGTTGATTTCACTTTTTGTTTGCGGTCAGAGCAGAATTAAATGCTGCTTTTGACCAATGGATTCGAGGACGACTTTCAGTCATGTCTTTAGAAGACAATGTGTTCAGAGAGCAGAGGTGCCCGAGAGAATTAGAGCAGAACTTATAACAAAACAAATATCGCCCGTTTATAATTCGCTTTCCACTCCATTATTTATAAAAGTTCTATTTAGGGCAAATTGAACTGATTTTTAATCAGAGCATTCGCAATAGTTTCACAGATGCCCAGGGGGAAATTCTATATCGGAGTTACTCGGTCCCTGGAGGGCTTGAACTTAGAATACAATGGCACAAGGTCGATCTTTACCTCGTGATCCCTTGAAGAATCATGACCACGTCATCACAAGCCTATCTCAATTTCCTAGCTAAGTAAAATAATTGTTCATAATACTTTCTAGATTGACGGAAGATCCACTATAATGGTGAAAAGCTTCTCACGAGATCGGTCATTTTTAAATCTTGCTGATCTTAAAAGAAAGTATCCGATAAACTTGGACGTTATGAACTTTCTCACCTCGATTAAATGGATTGGATAGAACAAAGTTCAGTCCCGGAATAAATAATTCATGTGAACCTCATGGTTGCTCCTAATCACGAAAACGATGAAATCGAAAGCATGTAAAACGAAGGTGTTGATGTAATGCCATGGTCGATCTTCAGGATATTTAAAAACGATGATATTTCCAACAAGTTTTTGCATAATCTTGTAAAATGTTGAGTACTTTATGTAATGTAACTTAAATTTTTCTATCTAATCGATGTCCCCACACCCTAAAAGGGGTGGAAAATCCGTTGGCGTGTTACAAAACGAGGTAACGTCGAATTATCAAGTCATTGTCGTCCTTTTATTATAGCATGGGATGCGACTCGTACAAGGCGAATTAGCTAATTTACCTGTCCCGACTTCAGTCATCCGAGGACGTAATTTTTTTTCTTGTTTTATGGAAGGTGATAACGTTTCATTTTCTTTCATGCTTCAAACAAGTCATCGTTTGATTACAATTTTCCCACAGTGTCCATGTCCCAAATTTTTTTCTCGTTTAAAACGTGAAGTGAGAGGTATTTAATAATGATTTATTATTTGCTTTGCAGGTATCTTGGCTCTGTTCACGCTCGAGCAGTCATCCGCCCGGAGGACTCGTGTAAGTGTTTTTTATTATTAAAAATCTTTTTATTTATTCAAAAATATTTAAGTAATGAACCTTAGTCAAGTAAATCATGAATGAACTTGAAAGTGTATTATTTCAAAGTTTGACCTATAGACACTCTCTCAGTTCTTTCATATCATTTGAATCCTCGACCTGGAAATTCGCTACGATTACAAATCCAAAAGAACAAACCTTTTAATCAGGAGTCTTTTTTAAGAATATTTTTATATTTTGTTGATGGATGTATGATATTTTGAAATGAAGCATGCGAAGAGGTCACGAAGAGGTCCACTTTACGTAACCCATAGATGAAGAACTTAAAAACGAGGGACTTGAGAAAAAAGGATTTAATGACTTTGTTGCTTCTGAATTAAAAAACGAGAGTACGTGCCAGACGTGTTTCTCGCCCGAAAGGCGTTCTGACGCTTTCTCGTGGGACAATACACGAAGAGAGTAATCGTCCTAAATGCCATTCTTCGACAATGAGGCGCGTTTGCAAGGACGCCTGCAGGCCACGGACCCAAAATGATACTTGCTAAACACTTTCTATTAAATCACAACGGCTTTTCGTATCTTTTAAGAAGAAAATTATGATCAAGGCACATGTCCTCTGCTTAAAGCCCCTAAGACCCCAGGTTTCTAGAATAGGGTAAAACATTAAAGTGGAGACCATCATTCAGAGCCACCTATCCATTATCCGTAACCATTTTTTCTTAGGTATACAATTTTTTCATCTTACAAGACTATCCCGTGCCGATTTTGAAACCTTTTGAAATAATCGCTCCATTTGCTTTACGCCTAGGGTGACCGCATAGTACTCATAATACGTGATTTTACGCATTTTCAAAGATTTTCACGCAAAACGCATTGTCCTACTTTTACGCATTTCTGGAAGGAACGACAACAATCCAAAGAGATAATAAGCCATATTATGAATTATTTTTGACCAGAAAAGACCCTTTTTGACAAGGAAAGAAATTTTTTAGGCAGATTTTGACCCTTTTTGAAAATTTGAGCCTTTTTGGACAAGGAAACACCCCTTTCAGTAAGCTTTTGACCCTTTTTTAACAAGAAAAGACAATTTTCAGCCAGATTGACCCTTGATAACAAGGAAAGACATTTTAGGTAGATTTCTTTCAGACAAATTTTGATTCTTTTTGACTAAAATAAAAAAACCTTTCAGTCCTTTTTTGAACCTTTGACCTTTTTTTGACATAAATGGACCTGTTTAAGCTTGATTTTGACCCTTTTTACAAAAGAAAGATACTTTTCAGACAGATTTTGAACCTTTTTTGATAAGAAAATACCCTTTTTTGGTAGATTTTGACCCTTCATGACAAGAAAAGACCCTTTCCAGTCTGATTTTGAACCTTTATGATAAGAAAAGACCCTTTTCTTCCAGACTTTGACCCTTTTTTTGACAAAAATGGACCTGTTTAAGCTTGATTTTGACCCTTTTTACAAAGAAAGATACTTTTCAGACAGATTTTGACCATTTTTGATATCAAGAGATCAATTTTTCAGTCTGATTTTGAACCTTTTTTGATAAGAAAAGACCCAGATTTTTACCCCATTTGACCAAAAAGAGTCCCTTTTCACCCAGATTTTTACTCTATTTGACAAGGAAATGCTCTTTTTGTTCCTTTTAAGGGTAGATTTTGTATCTTTTCGACGAGAACAGCCCATTTTGAAGCTTTTTCACAAGAGAAGGTCGTTTTTGGCCAGATTTTAAAATTTAAATGCTACATTATTTGAATATAAAAATTTAAAATCCTTGGTTACGCAAAATGAAAAATTTAATCTTGTCACCCTATTCAGGCCCTTCCTTTAGAAATAGAAAAGAAAAGAAAGTTCCTTGAAAAAAATTTGGACCATCTTATTTTGACCATCACGAAGCAATAAATAAGTAGTTCCGAAATAAATCGTGGACACTCTTCTTGTATAATGAACATCCCCCTTTATAAATTGTCAAATCTCTAGAGAGTTTTTCTTTTCCGTGTAATTAGGAGTGCATTTCCCTTCACCGTAATTTTCTTGGACTCCATAATCATTCGAGTGTCGTTTAGCATATCACAGGATTAGAAAATCGATTTCGGCGCTTTCTTTTTCATTTTGAACGGGGGTGCGTTACGACTACCCTTCCGTCATTCGTGAAACGTCAATAATGGGATAATGTCATAACTTTTGATGCAATTGTGTAGGTTATAGAACAATGAGTATGAGGTAGTTTATTTAATAAAAATTAGGAACATGAGAATCTTGGAATTGGTAAAATTGGAAATGAGGATGAGACGGCGAGAGAGAAAGTCAATGGCTGGTTAGTTGTAAGTCAAGCCCTTAGTGTTGTAAGCTAACTAAAACACGACGTCTCGGTCGATCCGTATCGAACGTACTATTTGCGGCGGCCGTTTCCAACGATTGCTTCAACTCAGGGTCATCATCCGTCTTCTTTCATCATTGCTCCTTTTTTATTCGGGAATTTGCTTTTTAGGGCTTGACACGTCTTCCAGTTCCGACGAGCGAGACGATACCGTACGTGGCAGAAGTCATGGGGGCAGCCAGCTATGAAGAAACCGTCGAAGATGAGGAACCCACACCAGTTAAAAGAGTACAAAGGAAGCTAACAAATCCAGAAGACATAGATAAAGACTTAGATCCAGAACAACAAGAATTTGCTGAATATCAAGGTAGGTTGCTTCAAACAATATGACTTAATCATTCCTTCTAGGCGTTATGGGAAGACCAGGGGTTGATTTCCCAGTTCTTCCTTCGATCCCCAGGACGGATTTTAGTTGCAGAAAGGTCAAAAGTTCTGGATACTACGCTGATTTGGACACAGGATGCCAGGTGAAGAAGAAAAAACACTTTTCGATTTTAATTATTTGCATTTTAGGTGTTTCATATTTGCGATGGGGGTCGTAAAATATCATTTTTGTGCCCCAACGGGACCATATTTCGACAAAGTCATCTCATCTGCGACTGGTGGTTTCGCGTCGACTGCGAAAGATCGGTTGAACTCTACGAAGAAAGCGCGGAACAGCTTGCACATGATCAGATGATATACAAGAAACGGGCGGAGGAGATTGCGAAGGCGATGGAAAACAAACCATCGACGACGGAACGGGTTTCTAACTTCAGACCGAACAGGAGGAAGAACGAACAAAATTTTAACAACTTCAACGGAAACGAGCAGAATTATACGTCACAGGCGTCTTTCAATCAAGAGCAAACGTACAAGAACACCAACCATAGGAACAGCTATCAAACAAACCGTGTTCAGACCGAAAAAGAAGGGCAAGTGTTAGCAGAAACTGCTTCTTTTGCAAGCAACAGACATCGATTTGGAAATCAGATAAATCAAAACTATTATCAAAACTATCAAACAACCACACAGCCACCAACTGAAGGTCAAAATTACTTCCAAGGAAACTCCCAAACAACTTCTCAACCACAAAACATCAACGGCCAAAGTCAAAAATATTCAACTGCAGCATCCGTTCAATCGACAACATTGAATAGGAATAATTACAATTTTAACGACTTTAATAAAGTTAATTACCAAACACTTAGAACACAACCTCAGCAAAATAAAGGGCAGCAAAATTATCAGACGACAGCGACACCGCAATATCAACAACAGCAATACCAGTCGACTGCTCCTCCACGATATCAAACGCCAAATTCCTTTGGAAGTTCGACTCAAGGGCAAACGACCAGAACAGCGAACAGACAAACGTTTCAGCCCACAAATAAACCGATAGTTTCAACTTCTAATCAGCCCATATTTAATGTTAAAGTGAAACCAAATAAGGAGTATTCATTTGTTGAGCTTCATAGGCAAAACGAGAAGACTACAGCTTCACCAGTTGATACTACATCGCAGTATTCTTTAGGACCTTCGACAACTTATTCGCCGACTATTCCACAGAGCAGTACGCAGTTCGCGTATATACCAACGAAGTCGACCCCGACTGCGACGACAAGATATGCGACGTACAACAGTTCTGGAAAAACTGAAGAAATTCGACCTGAAATTGTTAACTCTATGATGGAAAGCGGAGTAACTCCTACATCAGCAAAAGCGTTGCATTCTTTAGCTTCATACATAAGCTCGGCTGAAGTTAGCGACGCATTTAGCGGAGAGTCAAGTAAGCCACAGGTTTCCGATGTCATACTCAATTTTAACTCAGGAAGCACAGACTTGCCAACGACTATTGTGACGCCAACAGAAGACAACTTGCCTTCGGTCTTAACCAAACAAACCAAAGAATCATACGAATATTTATTTTCAGACAGCAAAGAGCAGACGGATAAAAGCGATTTGACGCCAAAAGAGACTGGATCGATACTCGGCGAGAAACCAAAATCTACAACAGAGTCTAGCGCCGAATCTAAAGACGTCAAAACTACAAAAGACGATAAAAACTTGAAGCTTAGAGATTCTTCCGAGTTACGCGAGCTCGCCCAAGTGTTTAGCAGAGCACTTTCAGCATATTTAGAGGATCCGGACACATTTAAGGAAATCCTAGCACAAGTAAGGCCAACGGAACCCAACTTGGTGGAAAATTCAACGCCCTCGCCGGATGACGAGGTTTTAGACTTTTCTGACGGAAGTCAAAGCAGAGTAGGAACCACAGAACCTCCAGGAACAACAGCCTCAGATATCGGAGAAATCAACAACCTTGCTTCAAACAAAAACATCGAAGACAATTCAGTAGAATACACTCCAGACCAAAGCGGCGACGTTTTTACCACAGTGGCGCCCGAAAACGGGACTGATTACTACGCCAAACAAGGTTCAGCTGAAGATCAAAGCTATTTCCCAACAGCCGGAGGTGTCGCGGATTCAAGCAGACCAAGATACGGTGGTTTCCATAACAACACAAGAAATAAATACTCCCCATATGGCGCTGATGTTCCCAAAAATACGACTGGAAGCCCAATAACAGTAAGCGTGACAACACCGATCCCTATAACAACCTTTGGAGCACGAATTACCAACGTGCCAGAACCACAAAGCGTCAACAGCTTAGCAAACAACATCTACAACACAGGTTTCACATCCAGCGGAGAAGAATCCTACGAAGCCAATGGCTCTGCTGAAGAAAAACTCTTAATCGCATCCGGAAGCCAATCTTTAGTTTCAAGCGACAACTACGTCAAATTCGCAGAAGACTTCAACAAACGAAACGGTTACACTAAAGACACTTCAGCAACCGCCAGTGATGTCAAAGATGAAGAATACCTCCCGTATTTTGGGCAAGAACCTCCTTTGGAGAATTTAGCAGCACCGGCAGCGTTTCAGACCCAAAATCCTGTCTTCAACGAAACCAAAGACAGCGAATACAAAGTCTCGTTTAAAGACGTCAACTTAGGAAATGGAGTTACCCTCGAAAAAGATGTCTACACAACAAACCCGACTAGCTATCCATCACCTTTTGAATCGACACAATTTTCCGATTACACGACGGTCGGATTTTCACCAACGACATATCATCCAACTGTTGAGACATCTTCGCCAACAACTGAGCCTACAACGTTGCAACCAGAAACGACTCCTTACTATGTAACAACTATGAAGCCAGATCATCCAGACTATCATACATTTATGGAATCAAAGGCGAAAGAAATGTTTGGAAATTTGAACGAGTCGACGGTGAATGCGTTGATGGAGATGATGAGTCAAGCAGAGTCAAATATGACGATAAGACGGCTCGTTCTTTTGCTCGCTCAGGATAAAGGAAAGGAGCACAAAACCGCAGCTGAATCCAGACAAAGCTTGATCAACGCACTTTTAACGGACAATTCGCCTGAAATGACGACACCTGTGCCGGCACCTAAACGTAAAGTTAAGACGGGAAAAGCCAAAAGCAATACGAGAACAGGAAAATCATATCGAGGAACCGAAACCGCGACTGGAAACCACGGAGTCCAATCTGCCGAACTCGCCAATAAACTCAACAGCGCCAAGCTTTATATACCGACGACGCCGTCGACAACGACAGAAGGCAAACTCCCTTACGACTCAGACGCCCGAGCCGTCGAACTTTTAAAAACTCTATACAATCTCGCTGCCAAATGGGGTTAGAAAAATCTTCAACTTTAAATTTTAAAAGAATCCCAAAATCCTAGCCTAACCCCACGATCGACAATACTTCTCCATCAAGTATTCTCGATTGTTGAAGGTTTGCGGCCTTTATTTTCCGGCCACATTTTTTTCTACCAATTATTTTTGAATTATAATTTATGTTCCTTGTACTTAGTGTAAAGAAAATTTAATAAATCAGATAAATTGTAGTTGGCCAAAGATTTTCGCAGATTTTCTCTTCCTAGAAAAGCGACTCAAGAAATCATGGAGCTACAAAAAACGTGGATAGGTAACATGGAAAAACTGGGGAAGGCAAACTGCTTTCCGGAACGCAAAGGCCCCCAACGTTTTCCATAGCTCCATGGGAAAATCTTTGGCTCTCCATTAGGGCAGGTTAGCTACTTGAGCTGTGCTACACTAAGTGGTTCCCATTGTATAAATCAAAACGGCAGAAAATGACACATTTGCTCAGTCTTTACCTCGTTTTCCTCCCCATTTTAACACAATACCTTCCGAACATTTTGATTTACAGTATTTATTGCTGAGTAGAAAATAAAAAAATACCACTTTATTAATAATCAGAGTTTTATTTTTTATATCAATTTAAAATGAGTTGCCATTTTGTATCTGTGAACGAATGTTTATAAATGTTTTACTATGTTTTAAGATGTTATTTGTAAAGTTTATAATAAACTTGAGTGTAAATAAAAATTTGTTCTTTCAATGAATCCTAAACTTCATTCCAATTTATTCAAAATCAGACAGTATGGAATCTACTGGAGGTTATATCTCTGCTTACAGGTTATGTTGCATCTATTGGAGTATAGTAGGAAAGAAGGTTTAATTAGTAAAAAACATTGTTTCACAATAATTTTTAATTATTGATAATATGGAAACATTAAAGATATTTGAAGTATCAAATAATGGATGATGTATTTAGAAAGAAGCGAATAAATTGAATTTTTTAAAAATTATAGCCATTAACATGCTCTGCAATGTTGGGAATTTAAAAATACCAGGTACACATGTAATTGAGATGACAAAATAAATAAATAAAAATCTATAAACTATATAATATTGTTTATATAAACCTCATATAGGTTGCTTTTTACGTATATATTATAAAATTTCTAATATTTTGGTCATTTATTGCAACTAACTAGAAATTCTACTAAAGTTTTGATAGTTTTAATAATGAAGCTATAATAATTTTTATTGCACAATAATTAGAAACAATCCAAGATTTTTTTCATTATTAAGACTAGCGAGATTACAAGCTTTTTTTGTCTTTTACACGACATTTTTTTCGTTCTCAAGCGATAAACGTGATTCCTTAAGTACGATAACACGCCTTAGTTTAAAAAATAAAACCATAGTGGAAGATAACAAGGTTTAAAATCTTTTTTTTGTTTATTAAACAATAATAAAATTGTGCAGAGTTATGTTAAAATCACAACAATTATTTTTTTTTTAGTTTGAAAATAAGTTTGTCTGAAAACAAAAAACAAAGAGACAAACCAGGAAACAGGATTATGAAGGTTTTTTTTATAATGTTTTTATGGTTATGTATGTGAGGTCTCCTGAGGCCTCCTAAGACAAGCTCAGACATCGACAACCATCTTCTTGTGTATATCAGTGTTTCCGACAACCTAATAATTGAGAAAAAAAACAACAATGAAAAAAAATTTATTGAAAATTCATTTTTTCCAGACAGTTAAAGGAGTACCATGGTACTCTGGGACTGTTCTGGCACTTTTAAGAGCCTGAAATGAAGAAAAAAATTAAAACTGGGTGGCAGATCAAGAAAATAAGCCTGTGGAAGGTAATAATGGACTTTGACCCTGTTTACGGCCTTCTTTCTAGCCAAAAATGATGGCTTCACGACCTTCGCACCCAAATAAAGAAAATCTGCAAGTTAAAATACTTACGGAGCAAAATTCATCGAAGTTGATTTTCCCATCTTCGTCTTTATCAGCAAAAAGAATAGTTTTGTCGACAATCTGCTGGAGTTGGGTGTCTTTCAAATTGTTCCCGACCATCATTTTTAAGACCTTAAATACAAATTTTATAAGAGAAACAAATTTAAACCAAATAAAACATACTTGGAACAATTCTCCATTGGAAATGAATCCATCGTTGTCCATATCGTAGATCCTGAATGCGAACCTTAATTTGGATTCTTTATCACCTTTTACGCTAAACTGCGACACACCCTGGATGAATTCTTAAATAAAAACAAAAAATAAATAACATTAAAAATCTTGTCCTCTTTAACCTTTACAAAGCAGAAATTTTGTAATTCAGGAGCCCCATGCATCCAGGGACTATTTTATGAAAAAATTAACAAAAGGAAAATTTAACAAATTAAAGGCAATTATTCGTCAAAAAACTTGTCAAAATGAACATTTAAAGAGCGAATTTTTCATCAAGAATTTCAAAATCAGGGTTTTAAGAGCCAAATTTTTGTCTAAAACCTAAAAATGAAAATTTACAAAGCCAAATTTTTCCTCAAAAACCTCAAATTCAAGGTTCTAAGAGACATTTTTTCGTCATAACTCATAAGCATTAAACTTAACTTTTAAGAGACAATTATTTTTTGTCAAAAATACTCAAAATCATCGTTTTAAGGCTCTCTTTCGTCAAAAACCTTAAAATTTACATTATTTGAGAACAAATCTTTCATCAAAAGCCTCAAAATCAACGTTTAAAGAGATAATTTTTGTTTTAAAAAAAAAATCTCAAAATCAACGTTTTAAGAGACGATTTTTTGTCAAAAACTTCAAAATCAACGTTTTAAGAGCCTTTTAAAGATTGAGTTTAAAACTTGGGGGCTTTGATTTTAAGTGGTCCGCCCCCTCCGGACAAATTCCTGGATCCCCCTCTGCATGTATCATCCCCCTAGGGTAGAGGGAGAGGTACAGAAAGTTCAGGAATAACTGGAACTGTCACCCCACAAAGTTGGGTTGTCGACAGTGTTGCCAATTAATGCCAATTTCGCTTCTTTTTTGGGCCCATCCTAACAACCGACTAAAAGTTAGGCTGTTGACAGTGTTGCCAGTTTAGGGGATTTATGAGCAGATGGTCAGTTTTGGTCTTTTGACTCTTCTCTTACCTTTGAAGTCAACTTCTCCATTTCCATCTTCATCGAAGATGTCGATAACTCTCTGGACTAAAGGATTCTGCTGAAGTTCGGGAAGTGACATAAACTCATCGATGCTTAAAGCTCCCGAATTGTCCAAATCGAGCTTCCTGAATCTTTTCCCAAGTCTTCGGATCTCATCCGCATCAACTAGAACCCAAAATAGTTCAATTCTCAAAGATAAAACGGTTTTAAATTGAATAAACGCTCAGTTTAAAAACAAATTGGATCAAAGAAGGTAATGTCGAATTCTTTATTATTTCTAAATAAAAATCAATCGAAAAAAACGAACAAAACTTACAGTTGGAGCAGAGCTCCATAGGTAGTGATGTTTCATTTCCCTGGAAATAAAATGAAAAAAATATAAATAAGAAATTTCATTCTACTATCAAAAATACGCACCATTTTTTGTGTGATAAGAGATTTTAAAAGAGACTAGAATAAATTTAACCACTTATTATAAACAACGAAAAACAATAATTGATCAAGTTTATCGCTTTTAAAGAACAAATTTAGGTAGAGAATTATTTAATTTGAAAGTTTCTTGAGTTTTCTGCAGTTTTCTGTACCCACAAATCCTAAATTAACCCAAATAAAACTTCAAGAAGTGTTGCCAACTTAAAAAATCGATAACAAAATTTTCTGAAATAGTTTGTTTCTTACGAAATGGATAGTAATTAAAAATTAATTTTTTTATTATTATTTAAAGAAGTCAAGTAGTGCTTATTGACTTTTGTGAGAAACTTGTAAATTTCGGAGGGGCCACCTTCTATCTACATACGCCCATATTTTGATTCGCTGGCAAGTGGCATCAGAACGGAATAATTTAGGTATGATGATCAATATACGTAATCCCCTTTCTAGTATATGTATACTATGTGTGTTAGGTAATTTTTTATTTCGATTTTAAAAAGTTTCCATTTTATTTATTGCCGTCCATGTGTTCTTTTTTCTGGCATTTAGCTTTGAGTATATCAACACCGTAGGTTTTGATACTCAAAGCTTTTAGATGTTTCTAGCATAATTTTTAGATAAATATAAATTTTATCTTACCTAATTCCCTATATTACATTCACAGTTCCAGCACTAATTTCACGAAAAGAAAATTAATAGGTATACATAGTAGCTAATGTAGGTAAGAAAGTAGAATATAGGTAGGTATAAGTACCTAGTTTTTGTATTTTATAGTACCGATTGACTTTTTTTTGTTTCCTCAATCAATCATCTTTGTTCTTATTTATCTTCTTATCTCATGCATATTATCTTTATTTTAGTTCAAAAATAACTCAAATTAATAATCAGTCAGTATCGACTTTCATAGGAATTAAGTTAAATTTTAGGTAATTTGTGCTATTTTCCAATATTATTAAAATTACCTACATAAATGTTCTGAAGGTAGTTATAGGAAATCCATTTTCCGTCATTTTTCAAACAAGTTTTGTAATAGGTTTTGATTATTTTTTTTTCCATTTTCTTAATTTTCTGTTTATTTAGTAAAGAGAATATGAAGCACGATCGACAGGTGCTATGGCTTTTGCTGCTAAGTTTAAGTGGTGGTCTCGCTTTTCCACCATCACCATCACCTGCAACACCAGCGACAAAACCAACTTCAACGACACCAAGACCATCGCCACCAACATCAACGACGCCACCAACATCAACGACGCCACCAACATCAACGACGCCAGCACCATCAGAATGGGGATCAATCGATTCAAGACCGCTGCCAAATTGGTTCGACGAAGCCAAAATTGGAATATTCATCCACTGGGGAGTTTACTCAGTACCTAGTTACATGTCCGAGTGGTTTTGGATAAACTGGAAAGGTTAATTCTACAAAAATTTCACTAACGAATATTATGCATCTCTATCTTATTTTTCAGGAGAGCCAAGTCCTAACAAAGAAGCTCAGAAAAAAATAGAAAAATTTATGCTAAAAAATTACAAACCTGGTTTCTCATATCAAGACTTCGCTCAGGATTTTACTGCCGAATTTTTCAACTCGACGCATTGGGCTGAGCTATTTGAAAAATCAGGAGCTCGGTAATTTTAAGTGATAATATTGCACAATTAATATTTATTTATTTTAAATAGATATGTGATACTGACTAGTAAACATCATGACGGTTACGCTTTATGGCCATCGAAATATTCGTACAGTTGGAACTCTATGGATGTTGGCCCACACAAAGATATTATCGGTAAATGATACTTTTTGAAGGAACTCATTGAATATTATAAATGAATTGCAGGGGATTTGGCTGACGCGATCAAAAAGAAGCCAAAAATACATTTTGGACTCTACCATTCGTTGTATGAGTGGTTCAACCCTCTTTGGCTGGCAGATAAAGCGAATAATTTCACAACAAATCAATTTGTTGAAAACAAAATATTTCCCGAGATGAAAGAATTGGTGAGTTTTAAAAAGATTCGATTCCGCCATAAGGACTCAGGAGCAAGCTGAGGAGGTTATACTTTAGATTTAGGTTATATGTTTGCTCTTCTATTGGTAAACATGGTCCCACTTTTGTCTTTAGGTTAGCAAATATAAACCGGAAATATTTTGGTCTGATGGAGAATGGGAAGCTGAAGCTTCATATTGGAAATCGATCGAATTTTTATCTTGGCTTTACAACGAAAGTCCTGTCAAAGACACCGTAGTCGTTAATGATCGTTGGGGCCATGACACTTTGTGTAAACATGGAGGTTATTATACCTGTTCAGACAGGTACAATCCTGGTAAGTTCGTTGTATAGAACCTTTTTTTAAAAATCCTTTAGGAGTCCTTCAGCCGCATAAATGGGAAAACGCTATGACCATCGATTCAAGCACTTGGGGTTTCAACAGGGCGTCAAATATCGAAAATTATTTAAGCGCACAAGATCTTATTGATACTATAGCATCGACTGTTGCTTGTGGAGGTAAACAAATTTAAAAGTAATGGTTTTATATTGTTTTTTAAAGGAAATATTGCTATGAATGTGGGCCCTTCGAAAGATGGGACGATAAATCCATTATTTCAAGAACGTCTTTTACAAGTAGGATCGTGGCTTGGCGTCAACGGAGAAGCCATTTATTCCTCCAAGCCTTATGAAATTTGTCAAAATGATACAGTCACCTCTCAAGTTTGGTAAGCCCCATTTGGTTGTATAAAGAGATGGCTCATTTTTATTTCAGGTATACGACAAGTTCGGATAAAAAAAGTTTATATGCGATCATGCTACGTTGGCCAAGAAGTGGAAATTTGTATTTAGGATGCGTAACCATCACTAATAAAACGAACGTCTCAATGCTTGGCTTTGGTGAACAGCTACAAGTCGGGATAAGCAGAAATCATAAGATAAAAATAAGCCTTCCAGACAAAGCTTTGATCGATTCTCAATGGGGTTGGGTTCTAAAAATTACAGGATATGACTCCTGAAGTAAATACAATTTTATAAAATTTTAATAAACATAAGGAATAAGTCTATACGGTACTTGATCACAGTATTTCTTCCAATACATTCCATACTTTTCGCTGCACTTCTTTTCATCTCTGTATATCCTATGGACTAGAAGGTATGTCAGGAATATGGGATAGAAAAATGGTACAAGGCCTAAACCGAAACCTGGCAAAGACCAAAATAGCATAAGAAGTATTTCGAACGTATAATTCAAGTGGCGAGCAACACCCCAGTATCCAGCAGTCAAAAGGTACCGCGTCACCTTTTTTTCAGTCCTCGCATCAGTAATTTTCGCTTCAATATACGTCGCTGGTTTTCCCCATATCACAGTTCCAATATCAGTCCTAAAATCAACATTGTAATTTCTATTAGATACTCAAAGCAACCTCTTTATAGGTTACCATATACTCACTTAAAATTCATTTTTTGAACATCTATTTGATACTGGATGTATATGCAGATAAGCCCCAAAAGGAGGCAAATTAATGAAAAAAAGGTCGAAGTTTGAGGAGGATGTTTGACAAAGTAGAAGGAACACGAGGTGTATAGACAAGGTACCCAAACTAAACATCCCCAGCATATGTAATATCCTGCTCTGTCCATTATAATATCGAGCGTGTTGAAGTATCCGGCTTCCCACACGTAAAATTTGAAGAGATACACACTCTGAAAAGGTTTGGTTCAAAAATTTATGATATCCAAAGTACATACTTGCAACATCAGGGTTACAAACGAGCCAAAATTGACTGAAGACATGCGGCAGCTTGCGATGAAAAACGCGAGGATGAGGAGCTGCCATAAAATGAGTCCGATGCGGCAGTTTGTGAGCTGTTTGACTTGAACTCCTAATATCTTCGGGTAGAGGTCTCTCCCTCGGAAAAATAAGTAGATTTTTGGATATGAAGAATCATCTTGGGCTTCTGCACTTATGTATAGATAAATACAAAGGAGAAAAGCAACCGTGCTTAAAGTTCCCAGAAATTCTGGCATATTCTCGAATATCTTTTGAGAAAAGTTCGGATTGAAGTGTTCCAAAATAAGGAATGCTCCAATGGAAGCAAAATAATATGAGACACCATTATCCTAAAAAATTCAAAAATAAAAAAAGAGGCTAAATTATGACGCTTATTTACTTTATATTCGGGAACGACACCTTCAGGAGACGGAGGACCAAAGACGACAGCTCCTGGTATCCAGAGCCAAAGTAGAGCCCAAAGAAACAAGCAAAAAGTCAACATCCATGAAAAACCGTTGCCGACGATTCCTTTCAAAATATTTTCCGCTGTAACTTTGTCTTCTTTCCATGTTAGAACGGCGACTTGGACGAAACTTGTGCAGACGACGATCAACACCGGAGGCATAACATGATAATGAAGTTTTCTGTACAAGTCCATTACTGAAGGCGCTAAACTACAATGAATTTATTACATATTTCATTTTTCTAGAAAGGTTATCATCTGATAGAGCCAAGATTAAATTTTTTTTCTCTATATTTCCTAGTCGGAATGATAAAACTTTTGGACACGATATCTCTTTAAGTATGAACACTTGTGTAAATAATATGTGAGAAAACCGACTTTCGTGAGATGAGAATGCCAAGGACAGGCTTCTTAGGTGGGGAGCCCACTGTTCTTTCCTTTTTGTTCAAAAACGCCTATTTTTAACGTGGGTATGGGAACACATTGTAGCAGGTAGTTTTTCCACACATTAGAATCCATGTGGTCTGTGGCTTTGCTACCTAGGCTTGTAAAATCAGGAAAACTAATTACTATTAAAGTATAAACCAAGTTTAAATACCTACTTAGTTGGTAGATAGAAATTTTAATAGAAAGTTAATGCAAAAAAGGAAATTGCGTTTTTCTAAGCTTCCTGTGGACTGATTGACTTGAATTTTGGCACAAATCTTCTTC
This sequence comes from Orius laevigatus, assembly GCA_018703685.1. Lineage (NCBI taxonomy): Eukaryota > Metazoa > Arthropoda > Insecta > Hemiptera > Anthocoridae > Orius > Orius laevigatus. The sequence goes on from JAGWEN010000216.1 coordinate 97,806, forward strand.
AGTTCTATGAGAAAAAGCCCTGAAAATTTCAAGTCAATCGGTCCACAGGGAGCTGAGGAAACGTGTCCCTTGAGTTCATCATTCTCAAATTTTTCCTCTGAATACATTACAATATTGAGTAGGTTTCATCACTTACCTATTTAGTTTTGCCCAGTGCAGACTGGGTAGGAAGTTCTGATGTTGAAGATCATCGTTGAAGTTGATCTAGTAACAGGTATCGAGTCGGCAAGATTTATTTTCAATTCCCCATCCCGAGAGTTTTGTTGAAAGAAACAATGGACGTGTAGCTGCAAAGTTCTCTAGCATGAAAATTCGAAAGGATGACCAAATTTGAAGGTCCTAGGACGTTTCTAGGGTCGTTTATAGCAAGAAACGTGCGTGAAAAAGTTACGGTTTTCCCCAAAAATTTATTTTTATCTTGGTCGAAGAAATCTACATATCTTATATTATGAAGTTCGTCGAAGAATTCGAAACAACTTCTTATTTTTTGGTCTTACTAATATTGTAGTTTATAAAAAAAGACCTTAGTTTTAAACTTTAAAAATTGGTGGATCGATCAAAATCGCACATTTTTATACGGGTCAACTTTGAGCGTCCATAATTTTCTTATTGATCCACCGTTCGAAAGCTTATGAACTTATGATTAAAAACTTCCCGCCCTATCTATGATTAAGTTGCTTTTCAAAGTTTTTCTTGGTGGCATCTCGAGATATAATAATGTATGTTGGGACCATTTTGTTTTCAGAGTCTGGAAATTCTCCAAATACATACCATCCTCTCTCTACCTTTTTTTGCTGCAAAACCCCCTTGAAAAAAGTAGTGAACTATAGCGATAGGTTCATTACTTTTTTAACTACTACTTTTAACTTACTTTTAACTACTTTTTTATCTATACCTAATAATTTTTCTTGCCAATCTATCCATCCTCTGTAGCTAATCCTAAAAAACCCACTATGATCAGTCATAAGTGATCACATTCATTAATAGATGCCGCCAAAAGTCGAAAATGGTCGAAAGCATCTCCTAAGTTCCAACTCCAACAAAATGGTTGGCAACATTCATCCACTGTACGATAACCAGCGTTTAAATTGGAACCTCGCCATTTGTGTTTAAACAATTTACAACTATGTTTTTAAAGTGTTTTATTATCTAATCCTGTTTATTTTAATTTATATAAAATTAAGAATGTGAAAAAGCATAAGAAGGTAAAAAATGGGAGCTAAAAGTCTTCCTTCTCTGCACAACTACAAACGGTTTTTTCTTATCCTTTTTGCTGTTCTTCTAATTTCGATCGGGGCTATCGTTGTCATTTGTGTCCTTAATGCGTTCGCGAGGGGTTTTTATTCGAGCGAAAGCAACTATAAAAGTCTCAATTTGAAAGATTTGGACCGAATAGAGGAGTCGACCGTTCCTTCTGAGGTGGTCATCTCGAGCAGCGCACATCCCAAATGTAGCTACTACGATTGCTTCAATATATACAACTGTGGCCACAAAGGGACATCGAAGATTCTCGTTTATGTTTACCCGCTTAAGAAATATGTGGACGAGAGGGGTGTTGCTATTGGCGAAAGAATGTCGAGGGAGTTTTACACTCTATTGGATACTATCGTCAAAAGTAAATATTACACCCCAAATCCAGAAGAAGCCTGTGTTTTCGTCGTGTCCATTGATACTCTTAACCAGAATCGGTTTCGGACCAAGGAGACTTCACAGGCGCTTGCTATGCTACCTTTGTAAGTATAACTCTTGATGAAATGCATGGTAAGATTTTGGGAATAGTAGATAGTCCAAAAGGGGAGGCGTTTTAGCTAGGAATCTATTCACCATTTGACAGTTACATAACTTTTTTTTTTTAGCTGGAACAACGGAGAAAATCACATTATCTTCAACATGATACCTGGAGCGGCACCTGATTTTAACACTGTTGTCGATTTAGCCATCGGAAATGCAATTGTGGCTGGAGCAGGATTTGATTCTTGGTCATATCGAATAGGATTTGACATTTCGCTTCCTGTTTATAGTACGCTTGCTAACAAAATGAAAGAACACAAATATCCGGTTAAACGGTAAATTACGAAGTACATAGGAAAGTAATTTAATTAATTTTATTTTAGAAAATGGCTTGTGATTAGTTCACAGCTTAATATCCATTCGGAATATACATCAGAGTTGGTGGAATTGGCTGCGAATGATCCAAGGCTTCTTGTTTTGGAAGGTTGCGATGGCCGTGTTAATGCTACACTGAGGTGTAATGGGAAAAAAGTTTATCATTATCCTCATGTTTTATTACGTGGAGAATTTTGTCTTGTGATGAGAGGAGCGAGGTTGGCTCAGCCGGCATTGTTGGATGCAATGGCTGCAGGTTGTATACCGATTGTAAGCGCTGATACCATCGTTATGCCTTTTGCTGATGTCCTCGACTGGCGAAGGTTAGTTTTTGTTTATTCTATTAAAATTTTGATTTCATTATATTATTAGGGCTGCAATTATGCTCGGAGAAGTTGATTTGAACACAATTATGGCTGTGGCGAGTGCCGTTCCAGTTGAAAAAAGGCTCGAAATGAGCGCACAATGTAAATGGCTCTATTCTGAATACTTTTCATCCATGGAGGCCATTACGATGACAACATTGAACATTTTTAATGATCGTGTTTTCCCTCAAAATGCTAAAGTTTATGAGGATTGGAATAACCAACCTTCATTGGTTTGTTTCATGTGTGATCCAAGCTGGATTTAATTTTCATTTTAGGTACCAATGACATCACCATTGTTTTTGGAACTAACATCACCAAGGTGGCAAGGATTCACAGCCGTCGTTTTAACGTACGATCGAGTTGAAAGCCTTTTTGGACTTATACAAAAACTCGTCAAAGTTCCAAGTCTTGCCAAAGTTCTGGTCATATGGAACAACCAAAGGAAATCGCCTCCAAACTGTATAAATCATTTTAACATTTAAAATAATATTAATATTGTTTGCAGCATCTTTATGGCCAAACGTGTCTAAACCTTTGAAAGTTATACAAACAAAAGCGAATAAACTGAGTAACCGTTTTTATCCGTATGAAGAAATAGAGACAGAAGCGATTTTAACGATTGATGACGACATAGTCATGTTGACTGCAGACGAGCTTGAATTTGGTTATGAAGTTTGGCGTGAATTTCCGGACCGAATTGTTGGATTTCCATCTCGAGTCCATGTTTGGGACAATGCAACAAATCAATGGAAATACGAATCAGAATGGACGAATCAAATCTCCATGGTTTTAACAGGCGCAGCTTTTCATCATAAAGTAATCATAAATTATCAAAAACGTCACTTTTAATTAAATTTTGAATCAGTATTGGAGTTATATGTACACGACATCAATGCCAGGAAATATCAAAGAATGGGTCGACCAGCATATGAACTGTGAGGATATTGCGATGAACTTTTTGGTTGCCAATGTAACCAACAAAGCTCCAATCAAGGTAAAATAAAGAAAAAACAATTTTTTTTAAAAATTATTTATAGGTTACGCCTCGGAAAAAATTTAAATGCCCTGAATGTGTGAACAACGAGATGCTGAGTGCGGATTTAAATCATATGATAGAGCGATCAAAATGCATCAACAGATTTGCCGCAATTTATGGTCGGATGCCTCTAAAATCTGTCGAGTTTCGTGCGGATCCTGTCCTCTTCAGGGACTCCTTCCCAGAAAAGCTCAAACGCTTCAACAACATCGGGAGCCTTTAATTTCATATTTTATTTTATCCTTAAATCAAAAAATGTTTCTAGTTAACAAAAAGTCATTTTTAGTCATTAAATTTATTGTGATATTGTTGTAAATAGGTTTTATATAGTTTCATGTGTATTCTGTAGTTTGTATGTACTTATTTATTTGAAGATTTTTAAGGACAAAATCTTATTCTAGGGAACCTTCCCTTGTTGATTTAAAAAATCAATATTGTTACTGACATTTTATAAGTTATTATTTTATAATAAACATAAAGTATTTCTTTTTATTTATTATTAAAAATTTACACCTCAAAAATACTTTGGTTCCCATGACAGATGTAGAACAGTGGTGATTCAATGTTCCAAAAAAAGGATGGTTCTAAAATAGTAATACTTTAGATGTTTAGAGTTTACTTTTAAGGGTATTTTTAGCCTATTTCCTTCATTCGGTAGGGAGAAATAAGATTGCGGGGTGAAGAAGAGTTAATTAATTTTAAATTTTTATAAAATTTAGTTTTGGAAATCTCGATTGTTGTATTGTTTTGCTTTATAAGCAATTGTTTTATTGTGCTGGCTTGTTGTTCCATATATCCAGTCCTAATTTGGGCTGGCGATTGTGCTTTTTAATGTGTTGGGTTTAAATAGAGTATCAAGTTATTCGAAGGTAAAATTATTACGTGTCATATTCAAAAATACCATCATCAAATGGAAAATGTCGAATATGAACGCCTTATACTCTTATGAATAAAGTCAACCTCAATTGTCCAAACCAAATGGAATTTGAATTCAGTTGTGAGAGACCGTTTTCCTCAATTTGCCATTACATTGCCAACTTACCTAAACTAGATGGTAGAGTATATAAGTGTTTAGTGAAATAAAATGGACTGTTTACTACCAATTTTATACAACTTGGGTATGTCCGAGAGGATTTGGTGAATTAAAATGGCAATATCAACCTGATTTAGACCACTTTTCTACAAAAAGATGCTGTTTTTGCTTGTTTTGGAGCCTATTTCTTCCAAAAAATGGAACTAGCAACGTTGTTTTTTACTTCTTTTGAAGTATTTTCCTTGCAAAATATGGCATTTACCTCCTGGTTTGATCACTCTTCCACAAAACGAGTTTTCCTTTTGTATCTAGTACACATATGGAATTGGAGATATGGAAAACTACCGATCTTTTTCACCTGGGGTTTGGCCAGGAATGTGGCAGCATTCTAACCCACCAAAAATAGTTCGGTAGTAAACCACGGATTTTCACCAAATTTTTGAGAAAGTTCCCGTTTTGGGGGTTCCACACCTTTTTGTAAGCGAACTTATTGAATTTGAAGATGCGATAAATGAAGGAACAACACAAAGCCGGGAGATCCATTGGCCAATCAAACGTGTAGAAACATGCAAGAAAATGTCCGATCATAACCTCTCATCACGTTTTTTTATATGATGAAGGAAATGAATGAAAATTGAATTCTTTCCATTTTATTTAATATTCGGCAAATAAGGCATGTACAGATCCCCACACTTATAAGGGAGCAATAAAAAAAGGGAAATTATGAATGAAAAATTCTTGAAATGAGTGGAAGGGTCGAGCGGGTTTAAAAATTTGCTCCCCCACCGGCTGTAATAAATACATTATTGGGAATGACGCGGGCCGGAAACAAATCCCGCGGCACCCGCTCGGGTCTCGTGCCGAAAGGGCGGATCTTCGCCTTTACCCATATTAGGCGAACTTTACCTAATTTAGCCAACGTCCACTTCTAAATATGGAAAAGTAGTGGGGAGAGCTTTAAGATCATCTTTTTCTGGGGTCCTACGCTTTATTTGAAGTATGAAATGGGCTTTATTTGTTAATTAAAGGTAGGGGAAGTTGAATATGAAAGATTTGGGAGGGTAAAAAGGTAATTTTTGGGAGGAAAAATGGGAAAAAGGTTTTTTGGGAGGAGGGACTACTTTTCTATCCCCACTCCCGTTCTGCGAGGAGCGAAGTGGTGTGGCCGGCGGGTCAAATTACGATCAGTCCGTGTTTCCGAGGATGTCGGGACCGTGTGTTGACGACAGTCGTACGTAGTTCGTGAACTACGATGTTTTATTAGTGGATTTTAATTGTAATTTTTAATTTATTGTGTGTGTGTGCGATGGATTCTCCGTCGGGCGGGGGAAGAGATTCCCGTTTTAGTATGGGCTATAACATTTCGCTGTTGAGTGGTGAGACGACGCCGGAGATCTACACGAACGCCGTCCACAGCCGGCCCTCGACCTCGATCACCGGAGGACTCGGGCGGAATTCGATGTCGTTGGCCGGCTGCCCTTCGAACATGTCGAGGGGACTCAAAAGGGCCTCATCAGACGTCAATTGCTACGATCAGGACGGCCGGCAAATGCTGAGCGGCGACTGCGGATCCGATATCGTCGACGACGTCTTCTCACCAGCGCCCCAGAAAGGATCGCCCCCATCCAACGGCAAAAAGACCAAAGGACGTGTCAAAATCAAAATGGAATACATCGACAACAAACTAAGAAGATACACTACTTTTTCGAAAAGAAAGACTGGAATCATGAAAAAGGTAACAATCTTATAACCTCCCTTCTATCACAACCCCTTTGCAACAAATCAACCCTCAATTTTTATCCCCCCAATCACTTTTCCAACCCCAACACTCACCTATTATCGCCCAAACATCAAAATAAAACACCACATAAAAAAATTATCCATAATCACCCCTCATCTAATAAACAACCCTTATCACAAAAAACAACCCTTATCACCTTTCTTATCAACATTCTCATATGTTGGTCCCGTTATCACATCCGGATATCGAAATTTTTTTTTTGTGCAACGCCTTGTGTCATACTTCTTCGCGACCACCTGTTCGCGTTTTTACCATTTTGGTATCCATAAACGCGCTTTTGGACGATTTTATTTCTTTTGGATGAACCCTATGTCAAAAATTAAAATTTCCACCAACAAAATTTTTCTCTTGTTACTTCCGGAATGCCTTTTTTTCGAGTTTTCTTTCCAAAATACATACGTGAATCAGTGCGGGCTTTCTCCTTTCGCTTTCGATAAACGATTTTTAAATATTCCTCAACAAAATCAGCTCATCATATTAAAAACTCATTTATGTACAAACTTATATTGGGATTACTATGTCAGAAACCAAGACAATACACAATTTATTTACTTTTGCTATTTTATATCTATAATATAGATAACATAGATTACCAAAAGGGTCATACTCTTCAAATATATGAATCAACAAACCATAAGCTTCCACTGAGGCGAAACTTGCACCTTCCTATTTCTATTATATTTAGTTAGATTTTGGGATGGTCTTTATGTTTACGGAAAAAGCTGATTTTTCGACCTTCAGCCATCCCAAAGATTGGTCCATACTCAAAATTACCTCAATAATACCTCAATGAAATCCCTAAAGTTTTACTGACGTTTTGATTCATGAAGTTTTAAAAGGTTTAGCTAGTACATAGTAGTTAATTTCTTGGAGTCAGGTTTTCCCTCGAATTTGCCTCATTTTGAAGTCGCCTTCTCGTAAAAAAAGTCGCTAAAAAATTGACAGTTCGTCTAATAATTTATTTTTACAGTTTTTATCAAATGATTTTTAAAAAGTAAATTATAATATAAACCAGTTCTTTTTTTATGAAGACTGCTTATAATTTTTTTGATCGGTACCGCCCGTCTACTTTTGCCTTCTATAAATTACGATCAAACTAGCGCGTAAATCTATAAATTAAAGTCGAGTAGCGAATACAGAAGTCGAATTACCGGAGCCGGTGAAGGTGATTTTTAGTGCGGGAGAGGGCGGAGAGGTAGCGCCACTTGTTTTAAAAAGCGGTCCCGTGAAAGGGGTTGAGGACTCGGCGGGGGTCTTCTCCGACCAGCTGATCCGCTGGATCTTTGACCTTAGCGTGTTCAAACTTGAGATTTTAGTCTTTAAATTGATGGTCTTTTATGTCTCATATTTTAATGTGTTATAAATTTAAATGTTTTATGTGCAGCTTTCAAGGGGGAATCACAATTAAACCAAAATTCCTGGGTAGGGTTTTGATTTTTTTTTCGTTCTCGATAGCGTTTAAATTTTAGTTGTTTAAATGAATTATACTATAAAGTGGGAGGCGTTGAGCTAAGAAATAATTCGAAAGAATTAGGGCAGTGATCAGGACGGTATATGATTAGTGTCGACTGAAAAATCAGATTTCTCAGCTCTCTATGGACCGATTGACTTGAAATTTTTAGGGCTTTTTCTCATTATGTCAAAGAAGAGCTGAGCCAAATTTCAAGTCGATCTGTCCTCAGGAAGCTGAGGAATTGCAATTTTTAGTTGAGTTTCAAATACTGCTCTGAATATAAAACTATGGATTCTAGCGACCTGACCATCAGGACGCAAAATTTCTTTTGAAAGTCAAAATAGGTCCTACCGCTTAGCCGAGATGGATGTTCAAATTTGACCATTTTATATGGGACCAATTTGAAGAAAATCAAGGTAGGTAGGCATATGTTCTGAGGCCGGTGAGGGAGAACTACTCGTCCGATCGAGTTCGAACTAGTCTCATTTTAAAGGTAATAAACTAAAGAATATTTTGCAAAAGGTCCGATATTTTTTGTGGTTTAAAAATGGTAAGGTTTTAGCGTTATCAAAATTTGGCGATTTTCAAAAAGTCTCATTTTACGATGCATTTATGGATCTTACGGAAGAACGGAAGGTCCTAGAAAGTTGGCATTAGACTCATTTTAAAGGTAATTGAATTACCAAAGACGAATACTTAAGGGCAAAATTCGCTATTCCTAACGGTTTAGAAATAAAACCCTCAAAAGTATGACAGATAAACTGCTGGTCTATCCTAGCAGGCCTGTACAAGAAATGTATCCCCGAAAATAAATCGTTGATCTTAATTTTTTGGAGAATTCTTTTTTCTCTTTCTTTTCTTCTTTTGTTTTGCTTGGCTCTCTCATTTTCAAAGAATGTGTGCGTATTTTTCATCGAGGTACGCAATTAGTCGAATTGACGTGAATTGTATCTTGGCATGAATACGTTTGTTATTAATGGAGCTCGAAAGTATAATTCAAAATTAGGATTTGAAGGTGTTAAGTAAACATTTGGCGAACAGGTGGTCTCGGTTCGCCTCTCGAACGCTTTCAAGTTGACCGCCTCACGTTTCGAGCCCATCGCTTAGCACGCGGAACAACGGGTAAAAACCTCCCGACAATAATACGACGCCCTCCTCCTCTTCTTCCTCATCCTCCTCTTCTTCTTCTTCCTCTCTAGTTTCTCGGGGGAGACGTCCAAACCTTATTACCACTCCGAGGTTCTTTTTCATCCTGACCTTAGAAAGCGGTCCCTGCACCTGTTCGCCCCGAAAAATCGCTTCTTTTTTGACGTGTGCACATGTTCAGGAATATTGGCATTCTTCGCGTATTTTAAAGGTTCAATTTAACCAGATTCTTCTAAGATAAAGATATAAAAATAAAAATCCTCCTGGCCAATTGATTTATTGTCAACTATAAAAATGATGACCTAGATGAGATCAAAAAATAATTTTTTATTTATATATTGTCTTTTTCGCTAATATTTTATGAATTATTAGTCGTGCGGGATAAAAAGTAGTCGGAATCGAGTGTTTTAAAAGCGCAAAACGAAAGTGACAAGTCAATCGGAGGCGTACCGAAGGTTCGAACGTTCGAATAAATAATGGAAGGTAAACAAAAATAAATAAAAAGGAGCCATATGGCGTGGGCTGTACAAATAACGGCTTAGTGCCCTCAGGGAGGGCGGGCGGACGGGCAAACTCTACTGTCCGCTCTTATTTCGGCCCCCATTCCTCGAAGTGGACTTCGAAAAAAGAAACTCTTCAATATATCTACTTCGTCTCGATTTTTTTTTTCAAATTAACAAATGCCGTAGTTTTTGTGTTTATGTTCCGAATTTTTAACCGATTTTCATTATCAAAATTCGATTTTTCCCGTACTCAGATGGCTAAACTTTCCCAAAAAATTTCATTTTGGTGAAAAAATTTTTTTTTCTAATTTTTGGGTTAGAATTTTTTTTGGGCCACCAAAAAATTATATTCAACCACTTGTTCATAATTTGCGGTACATTTTGTTTATCTTATTTTTTTTGATGTTATCATCTCCGGGTCCGTGACTTCGCGAATGTGCCCAGAATTTGGCAACGAGGTCGGAGACACTGTGGCAGCGTGGGAGCAAAAAGTTCTAATTTTTTTCTCTAAAAAATATTTTAAGTTCTAATTTTTTAGTAGGAGGTTTATTGATTTTTTATAATATTGGGCGTTTAATTTGACCCCCCTAAAATCCTATTGTCTACGTTATCTTCTATTTGCATGTAATAAGTGTTAAACATACAATAGGCATTTGCATCACTATTTTTATGTGGAGAAATTCCATAAATTATTTTGTTCAGTTTTGATTACTTAAAATTTTTTTAAAAGAAAAGTGGTCTTTTTGGACGCGAGCCAGTTAACGGGGATCATAGCTGATCGCTAATTGTCCGTAGCAGACCTTGGCTAGTCGCTTAAAAAATAGAATTTCGTCGATTTTTGCTTTGTTAGCTATCCAATATGATACACATTTGAAATTTGATCTTCAAATATTCATGTTTTTCAATCAGAAGTATTTTAGTACCTGCCTTGTTATAGCATCGTAAACTATAAAATAAAGACCATTTTTAGGGTGAAAAACAAGACTCTGAGGTCGTTTTTGGGATAAAAATTTTTTTTTCGACCTCACCAAAGGGGGACCCTTCTTCACTTTTCAGACATGAAAATTTTCATTTTTTTGATTTCTACTAAAATCTGGTTTTTGACAACTTTAAGGGTGAAAAACAAGAATCCGAGGTCGTTTTTGGGATATTAAAACATTATTTTTCGACCCCACCAAAGGGGGAGACCCTTCTTCACTTTTTGGGCCCGAAAATTTTCATTTTTCGATTTCATCCAAAATGAGTTTTTTGACCATTTTTAGGGTGAAAAACAAGAATCTTTTGTCGGTTTCGGAGTATAAAAACATTTTTTTCGACTTCACCAAAGGGGGACCCTTCTTCACTTTTCAGACATGAGAATTTTCATTTTTTGATTTCAACTAAAATCTGGTTTTTGACAACTTTTAGGGTGAAAAACAAGAATCCGAGGTCGTTTTTCGGATGTAAAAACATTTTTTTTCGACCTCACCAAAGGGTGGACCCTTCTTCACTTTTTGGGCCCGAAAATTTTCATTTTTTGATTTCATCCAAAATGAGGTTTTTGACCATTTTTAGGGTGAAAAACTAGAATCTGAACTCGGTTTCGGGATTTGAAAACATTTTTTTCGACCTCACCAAGAAGGGGACCTTTCTTCACTTTTTAGACCTGAAAATTTTCATTTTTTGATTTCATCCAAAATGTGGTTTTTGGACTACACGAACCGATAATGTCACCATGTCGTCGTAAATGCCACTTTTTTGGGGGTATCCGCAAAAGCGACGACACCAGTGGCGTTAATCCTTTTGTCGTCCGATTGCTTCAATAAATTATCGTCTTAAAATGCCCACCTAATTTTTTGTTATCTCGTCGAGTTTTTCCATATCGGGCAACCTTAGTCAAGCGATCCATACGTTTTATGATCCCCCAATATACCACCCCTAATCCACTTAAGATTTTATTATTTAATTCGACATTTACACAAGCCAGAAACGACTTTTTCAAGGTGACTTTTATAATAATACACAATTTTTTAAACAGTAAATCAGATTTTAAACTCGATCTTGTTAAATCACCGACATAAATCATACAGACGACATAATTCAGAACGTAATTGATCAGAGGGGGAAAAAAACTGATGTTTTGGCTCCATTCCCGTTAAGGATATGAGGACGTAATAAAAACTCAATAATGTGGAAGATTGCTCAAAATCGTTCCGTAATCAACGGTGAAAAAACTGGGCGACTTAAAACATTTCTGAACTTATAAGCTATAAAACGAGCCAGCGTTTATTTATCTAGTTTTCATATTAGTTTTGGAATTACATTTTATTTAAAAAGTCCTGTGTTTAAGCATTTATGGAAGAAACAGATCGTTTGAAATCATAAAAATAAATTTTTTTATTTTATTTAAAAAAGCATTTAAAATTTTTTTTTTGTTTCATAACTTATGTAAAAAATGGGAATTTTGTGTGTTGCTAGCTATTAAAACTAAACTTGTTAATTATCGTGTTTTTTTCTCTTATTATTTTTTTTTCTAACTCGCGAGCGTTTTTACGACAGAAAATCGTTTTAAATGCTCTCGATTACTCGGACCACCCCTAACAGCAATAAACGACTAACATTAGTGTAATTTATAAACTTAACGTTCGAAACGGGCTACTTAATTAAGTCAATTAGTACGATAAGTGCTCATTATTAAAAGACGTTTTTTTATTCTAACAATTTACAGGTAACACCGAAATCCTGAAAAATGTCCTGTTTTAAAAGAAATCGCTTGAATAAGTTCAATGGTTCACTTTCAAGTCCTTGAAATACGAGTCTGTTATCCTAAAACTAACTGTATCTTAGTTAATTAACTCTGTGCTACCAAATATCAATTAAGCCTTTGACTTATCTCTCGGCAGGAAGAAAAAAATAAAATGAAAAACTTCAAACGTTAAAAAATTCGCGTGATTAGAAGGCCTTTCTAAAAATCCATTTAAATCTGTCTCGTATTATCACGATGTGCTCGAGATTTCTGAAACGCACCTTGCATAACGATAATAAATTTGAAAAAAAGGCACGAGAGTGGCAAGAGGGAGAAATGACGCCCACCGGCCGCCTTCCGAATACAATAAATTAACAATTCACTGCACTAATGTAGTTATTGAAAGTCAAAACATGTAGAATGAGTTGTTTATGGACTGTGTGGTCACTTATAAAATATTGAATTTCAAATTTGAATAGTGCAATTTTTTTTAGTTTAACGTAGGTATCTATGAAGTGTTATTTAGAGCTTGATTTTGGGCCTTTGTCCACGAGGTGAAGGCGTAATTCAAAGTTTTCTTTTACGAGGTGTTGGCTTTTTGGCTTGATTTCGATGGCCTCTTCGTGAAATAACGATCAAAATGTATTTTGTCTTTAGCTCTAGTTAAGGGCCAATTTAGCGATTTTTTAGTCGTTCATTTAAGGTAACAGCTTTTTAGATAACTTTTCTGTACCTTTTCATTGATTTCGACCTTTTTATGATTGAATTCCTTTTTTATGAGAAAATTAATTACTGCCAATGACGTTCAACTTGATTTTGAGCCTTTTCCTTCACTAATTAGGTGACTCTTTTGACCTATGACAATTTTATCATAATGTTGAACTGTAAAGATGCTTGATGAAAAGCGAATATTCACTTTTTGGACAAAATCTCAAGGTCCTCCAAAAAAGTTAATTTCTCCAATTTCTGCAACAAACTGCGAGGAAAGCCAATATTCCATTAAATATCGTTTTTACCGTTTCGTTTTAGTTTAATTGACGTTCTTAAGTCAAGACTCATTTAATATTTGAGTCCTTTTTAGTGATTTTTATTTGAACTCAATGTGTGCAAATTCTAGGAGCTTGAAACAGGCGCTTGGGATAGTCTTGACTGGGCATTGCGTCCCTGTTTTGCGGGTCATTAAGATTTTCTATTAGCAAAAAAATTCTCTCTGCGAAAAAAAGTCTTCTTTTCTGCAGTATTTTATTTTTCTATCTTTTTTCTAATGATTTATATAGATTTTAAGCAATTTTATACTTTTCGAAGGCTTTTTCCACTGAAAGCTTGATTCCGGAAATCCTCGTTTTAGAAAAAATTTACACCAAACATACTAAAGCTATTTACCGAGTAGAAATTATGATGATTCTGATCATTTTTCAAGATAAAGTACTTTTAAACTTGAATTTTGATGATTTCTGTACAAATGGTTGAAAATTGTCGTTTAATTCGAACAAAAGACAAAACATATCCGATATAAATTGCAAATTTATTCGTTTAATGTATCTGAAAGGCGGTGGCGGGTCGGGTCCGCGTGTGTTTTGTGTACATAAAACTGTCTAATTAGAAGGAAGGGTCCCGGTGTGGTGGGGACAATGCGGCCGCGGCGCTTTCCGATTCCCGTTTCGAATTTTAAGCCCCGCGACGAAGAGGAGATAAAAACGGCCTCCGCTTCAATAGAGTAAACGAGTGAGAGACCATTAATTTAAAAACCGCAAAGCCGACTCGAAAGTCTCCTCTCTTCGAACGCTTTTTGAATGAAAACCGTTCGAGTGGAAGGGATAATTACTTATTTACTTCTATCTTATCTAATACGTTTTAATTCATTACTCAAAAGGGGTTCATCCGTCTTCAACCAATCTAATTAAAACTAAAAGCACGAGCGAAATCACTAAACTATAAATTCTCCTATCGAATGTCGATTTATCATTAAAAAAAACCACATTAAATATCCCTAAATAGTTCATGTATTGTTTGTTAGGGTGGCAGTTTTTCGTCAAACCAACCAAACACGTTTTTGTGCTTATGAAGGAAATTTTGGGTTATTTGTTTTACTAGTACTGGCCCTTTTGTTAATTTTGGCTTTTTTCGATTATCAACTTTGTAAAATAAAAGTTCGCGTTTTTAACAAAACTATCGTTCGAGTAGAGCAAAACTATCGATGGAGTAATTTTATCCATTTGTTTATGAAATAAATAATTTAAAAAAAATTATCCTTAAAGTTTTTGTTAATCAAGAAGTTATTCATTTGTTAAAATTTATTCGTTTAGAAAAAAAGTTCTGAATTTATTCTTCCATACGTACGATTTTTTTTCCAATCGTCGCCAACGAGCAATTATTAGAATGATAATTATTCGCGTTTCTTTTTCTTACCGACACGGAGCATGTTGGATTATACGTGATAGGCTTCTAGGATTAGTCGGAGCCGATGCCGGTCTCGAATTAGCAAATCCGATTCTTTACCGAAAGGACTTTCCAGTCTGACAAACAACATCGGATGAAAAAAAAGAAAAAGAAAGAGAGGATCCAGACGATATGACATTGATCTATTACTGCCTTCAACCTTAACGCAGACTAATCAGTGATGTTTTTCAATCATCAGTTTTGTCGCTTGTTAAAACTTCTTTCGCGAACCTCAAACCAGTTTGCCCTTTTTACAAAAGAAACTTTTCTTCCACCCTTTGTCTTACATGATTAAAATATCTCATATCTTAAATAAAATTTTTTTTAATAAGTTGAGAAACTAATTTGTTGAATTTTTAGTTCTCCATTAACTTTTTTTAAACCTGCTGCATATAAAATGCGAGCCTTTATGTTTCAATTCGACAAGATTCGGATCTTGGCTGGCCTCCTTTTGAAATGCAAATCCAAACGGTGGAATCTCCCTTCTAATTAGTTGTTGGGTATGCCACATGATTATTTGAACCTTTTAAATGGGACAGTTTGAAATTTATATATTCCGATTGGTTGATAATGACCACAGGTGTCTGTTCACTTTTTTCTTCGTTAGTTAAAATTTATATTTTTTTAATAAAATTAAATTATAAATAAATTTTTCTTCAAGGTGTAAAAATATTATGATTAAACGCAGACGAGAATAAACGAAAAAAATACAATACTGAACTTGGCTTAATCGCAACTTGGCTCCACCCTGCAAAGTTATTTGTTAATTTCATTTATGATTTTTTGCTATTTCTAAACATGTCGACAAAATATGTAAGGAATTCCAAATCGTATTTTTCTTTTATTGTTAAATTTCTTTATTAACAATTTGCGTCGTTGTTTGGGATTTGAGCCAGTAGATGATATACATTAAGTATAAATAATCCTCACTAATCTAGTATATGTTGTCATAAAATGTTTAAGCTTTAAAAAAATATCGTCTTAATTAAACAAGTTGAAAAGCTTTGGGTATTTAAATCGGATTTAACTTGTAGCTTATTATCAATGGTTTAAACTTAATGAATCACCTGTAGATATACCTGCTTTTGGCACAGCACCAAATTGGATGTTACCAGTATTTCGAAATTGTTTGAATAGTTTTCCCTTTTTTAGTGATTTTGACCCCTAGATTTTTAGGTTAAAAAGTAACCTGATATCAAATGGCATAAGAAATGAAAAAAATGAGTCCAAAAATGGTGGGATTTAGTGGCAAAATTGAGATTGAGTAGAAACTGGACTCAACAAGGCCATTTTTCTTAGCTCCCTTGAAACTTTGTACAAAATTAAAGAGTTTTAGCTACGTGTTTTAGGTCTACTTAAGGCTAAAAACGAGATAATTTATCCTGGATCCTACCCGTGAGTGTCTGATAAGAGTTCTAGCTTCTCGCATCAGGAGTAGTTAACAAGTTTCACACTAGAACGAAATAAAAATCCTTACCTGACTTCATTATAATAACAGTTCAATGACTTTTCTTCCGACAATAACGAAAACAAAGCTAAACACCAATAAATGGCGGGAAAATCTACCTGACTCTCTCTAGTAAACCTTGTAGTCTTTAGATGCCGATGGTTTTATGAACTTTTAGATATTATTTACTCATTTTCATCGTCAAAAAGGCACAGAAAGATAAAAAAAAATTAAACCTTATCTTGTTTAAATGAAATGTTCAAACTTAACTTGGTTAAACAAAACTTGTGATTATTTAAAATAAAAATGGTATGAAAATGAACGTGTGACCAAAAATACACTAGTCGGAAATATTGTCTTACTGCCAACGCAATTGACTCCATGCCACGGACTCGAGTATCATTTCATTGCGGTTATAACTCCATCAAAAAAATTTAAAATTTATTTAAGTACGTGTTTTCTATGATAAATAACCATGCTCAAAAAAAATTACAGGATGTCTTCCTAGAGGTTGCATTTTTTATGTCTTCGTTTGCTGTTTTTGGTTTCTTTTTAGACTTTTTTTTTATTTGGCACAAATCTCCCCTTGAAATCCCCCGCCCACGTTTGGCTATTTAAGACTTAAAACCTCTTTTGTAGTTTCGTCGTTTGGCGATTTGTTTTCTGGGTGGGAGGGGGCCGGTGACTGATCTCCCAAAATATTTTAAACGAAACGAATCTCGGTTTAAAAATGAAAATCATAATTTTATCAATTTTGGATTGATTCACTGATTATTTGATTTCAAAAACGCTCTCGGGAGTTAAAATCGTTTTCTTAGTACTTATCTAGCCGACCGATAATTAGGATCTTATATTTCAAAATCGTCTCTTCCTCTGAACTATTCGTTTTCTTCGAAATTTCTATTTTGTATAACTAATGGGATAATTACTGACTTGCAGATAAATGACAAATTGAGATTAATCGTAAAAATCCTTGTCGTACGCCGTTAAGTCCATTAAAAATAAAAAACTTTTTCAACAATATTTTTATCTAATGACCCCTACGTCTCCGAGCATTCTTTCCTAAGCTTTCACAGCTTTCGCGGTAGACGACAGAAAACTTTTTTATCCCTTCGCCTTCCGATGTAATACCACTTGTAAAACCGTAAACTAAACTCTTTGAGATCCAGAGCTCTGTTGGAATTATAATGGCCTGTTATACATCACGTCTTTTTTTTTCTGCCGCTAAATTATTGCAAGAACAAAGACCTCCTTGGTGTCGTTTTGAAACATTAAAAAATATTGAATTTTGACATTGTTTTGAAATTGAACAAGAGGACATTCACAATGTTATTTGCTCGAAATTTATACTCTCTATAAATGTAAATGTTCACCTTCCTTTTACACAACCGGTTAACAGACAATAAACGGTCGTTAAATTTTTTTACGGCTCTCCGTGTTTTGACTTGTATCAAAGCTAAATTATACGTTTTATGAGCGCTCGTTTCTCGGTTTGAGGTAAACGTTTTTAATTGTTTTAAGGGAAAAATGTACGGGAAAGGTATGAATTCTGTGTTTGGTCGGGGTGGGCGTTTTTGGGTAGGTGGGCTGGTTTAAGTCTGCCCATTACCTACCTGTGATTCATCAAACGATCGGGCTCCTCTTAATTCACCTCGTCTCACCTACACTCTAATCACTCGTAATGGCACTCCCTTGCGCGTTGGACCTCGAGGAAAGCGCACCTGTTATTCCGCGAGACGGCTTCTTCCGAGTGGGATCAATTTAAGACTAAAAAATAAAATATAATAAGTGGGGGAATGAAATCGAAACCGGCCTCACTTTAAAACTTGGGCTTTAAACGTAGATTATAAAAATTGCAGGTTTTCATCCTTGTAAATTAAACGCCGACAAAACACTCGCCTATTAGATCCGTTTCAAATTTATCGCTACGGCCATTTTACCGGATTTATTGTTATTATTTATATCTTTCGGAATAAACACACCCTATGTTCATACATAAAAAACCGGACAAAGTAGGATAAGGTTGGCATATCGGCATAAAAATGTATCTTTTAAATTTTTCCTATAATGCAGCAGTATCCTCCTTGTACAAATACAGGTGACCTCTGAAACGGGAGTACATTTCTAGATCACTGAGCAAACTTACCTTATCTTGGAGGAAGTAACCATGATTTCTTGACTGCAATACCATCTCCCCTCATTTTCCCCAAGGCACATCTTGAGGCTGCCAGGCATCAGCACCCTCCCCTCTGGACACTGACGGCAATATCTGCCTGACAATAGCTGCTTGAAGCAGTACTGTAGTATCCCTAATTACCAACCACGTGGGCCATTATTTCTTGACTACAACGGGAGTCCATTTTAGACCACTGAGCCAACTTACCCTCTGTTTTAGGAAGTTAATATTATTTCTTGACTACACCATCTCCCTCTCATTTTTCCCAAGTACATCTTCTTGAAGTTCAAAGGTGGCTGCTGCCAGAAAACACCTTCCCTTCTGGACAGCAATATCTGCCTCTCAATAGCCGCTTGAACCAGACTGTAGTATCCCTACCTAATCGCCATTATTCCCACGAGTTCTTGACTACTTGACTGACTTTGAACTCGTGGTTCACCTTATTTCCCCAAATATTGAATCTGTCTTTCAATTTACGAAGACTACTCCTCTTTGCTAATGGTAATAACTAATAAACATAAGTTTATGAATCGACGGCGTTTTTTAAGGAGATGAACTCTAGTCGTTTGAAGTTGTTTGTCCTGTAAAAGGCACCATCGGCCTGTCTTATCCTTTGAGTTAGACGTTAAAACTTAAGACAAACCATCGAGCTATTAATAATTGCGAGTTGTTTTCCGGCTAAGTAGATCCTTTTATGTGTCGCGTGTCTCCATTGTTCGGCGGGGCTCGCTCGCTTTCGTCCATTGTCTTTCCACTCCGGACGGCTCTCGGATTGTTTACATACGGAGACTCTGTCACGTCGATTCCGACTTCTGTACTTCAAAAAAATAAAGAAAGGGGGATAAAATCGAGGACGTAGTGACGAAATATAAGTCGTGATTTGAAATAGTCGTGTTGTTGTATAAACGATTCTAAATTTAATTTATAATTTTTTGTTTTTAGGCGTACGAGCTGTCAACTCTGACGGGGACGCAGGTGATGTTACTTGTTGCGTCCGAAACGGGTCACGTGTACACATTCGCGACCCGAAAGTTGCAGCCGATGATCACCTCGGAAGCCGGGAAGGCGCTGATCCAAACGTGCTTAAACTCGCCGGATCCGTGCCCTTCGGGCTCGGGCGGAGACCAGAGGATGTCCGCGACCGGTTTCGAAGAGACGGAACTTTCGTACAACATCGCCGACGAGGAGCAAAAAGTAAGACAGTTGGTTTACAGCGGCGGAACGGGTCTGATGCAGCAAGGTGGGGGAGCCCAGCACGGCCATCATGTCATGAGCCAATCCCATCACCCTTCCTCACCCCATCATCACCATCTGATGTTACATCAGTCATCGAGTCATTTGATACCCTGCTCGAGCCCCAGCGGCTATCAGCAAGCCTGCCCATCTCCGCTCCCCCACTACCCTCCACACCCCCACATGTCACACTCTCACCCCCAACGCTAAAAACCCATTCCGCCGCAATTTTTTACTTTTTATTTCTTTCTAGCATGCTACACGTACAAACATGCACTTGTACATAATTCCTACTAGTTTACAATTTTGTAGATACTTTTGTATACACTTATTTTTTTCAAAATCCAGAGTCAAATTTGCCAAAGTCAATACACTTAAAGCATCTTTCGGCCACATTCCACACTTTTAGTCAACAGGTGTTGTCCAACACCCTAAATCTTTTTTCCAACAGGTACTTTTCGTTTTACCTCTAAATTGTACAGAGCTGTACAAGCTATAAGTGTAATTTAAACTAATTGTAATATATAGGAAAAATTAATATATAAAGAAATAGGAAATTTCGACTAATGGAGGGACAGTCTATAAACAAAATCTCTTCTAGTTGTAACAAAGTATATTTTTGTGTTCATATTTTTTTCTTTTCATAGGTGAACATATTTTATTTATATTGTTAAGAATAGAGTCTATATTAGACATTTTGGGATTGTAAATTTTAGTTTGATTATTGTCCTATGACTTTGTGATCAAAAGACATGGTTTTTCAATTTTTCTTTTATTTTTGTGTGTTTTTATTTATTTATTGTTTTAAGGCATTTGTGTTGTAACTATCACTTATATGTTAAGCCGCATTCGATCTCGATAAAATGCTGGTTTTAATTTTTTTCCATTGGTGCACTCCTGAAGTCAGTATTTATTGTGATAGTTGCACTATTTTTTTAAATGTAAATATCGATGACGTCATGTGTCCAGGACACGCATAAAAAGGGTAATATAACTAACTGTTTGTTTTCAATAATAAAATGACGATATTATAAATTTTTTTTATGTTTTCCATTTTTTTCACCTTTTATTTGTATTTGCACTTTTTATTTTGTATAATTTTGTGTTGTGTGTGAATCGCCTTGGTTTTAAATCTTAACTGACCAGATAACCATCGAAAGCCATTAGGCGAGAACATCAGCAATTAATTTGTAACAAACGTCCTTTCATCCGTTACAGAACGCGTTTTCTAAAAAAATATTTTTTTTTGGGGGTTCTCGATTTATTATCCTTAAATAAAAAATAAAATTCCTATCAATTTATTTTACGCGAATTTCTCATTTTGTTTGAACTTTCTTGGAAATCATTACTTTGCTCATAAAAGTAGTAAGTTTTTTACCTTGATAGATCTGATAAAAAAAATAGAGATTTTGTTAGAAAATTACCGATCTTCACCAAATTGTCAACATATAGGGTAGGGCCTTAGGAGTTTAGGGATAGGAACGTGGTAGCCTTCCGCTCCCCAAAAGATGGAGATTTTTTAATAAAACCACTGATCTTTTTCACCATATACAGTTTAGAGCCTTAGGAGGTCATGGCTAGGACAAAGCAGCGTTCCGCCCCACCAAAAATGGAGATTTCTGTAGAAAACCACCGATTTTCACCAAATTTTTGAGAAAGTTCCCGTTTTGGGAGTTCCACTTCACTTACCAGACCTTTTCTAATCAAATGCCAATTGTCTATAATCCCTCATGGGTTGAGAATGACTCAATTCTGTATCATTTTTGAGAATTTATTGCTCTAAATTAGTAAAAGGCCCCAGTAGGTTGAATTTTACCTTTGGGTTTATTTTATTTAAAAAACATCGTAGAATACTGAAGTCGGTTTTTACTCGAAAATTCTTGTTTTATTATTTTCTTGATGTCGTTTTCCTTAATTTACCGTCTTTCTTGAAGCTTCCTTTGCTGAGATGTTTTCATAGAATCGCCGTTTTTTGGCAATAATGCATAAAATAAGGCATTAAAAAAATCAATAACAGAATTACACAAAAAAATTTTTTTTATTCATTTTAAAAATAAAATACAAAAAAATTTACAAATTGCGAGGTTTTTTCCTTTTAAATTGACCTTAGGTATAAAAGACTAGATGACATTTTTGGGTTTAAAACCGAATTTTTATTTTTTCGCTACCTGGGGATTGCGGGGGCTTTTGGGATGACGCGGGGGTGTTTTCCAAGGACATGTTTGACATGATATCCCACGCGCGTTCCTCAAACGGTCGGACTCGATATAGTTCCATATATAGCCCGAAAAAAGAATAATAAAAAAATAAAAAAACCGGGAGGGTGAATCATCCGATCAAAAAATTATAATCTTGATAAACCGTAAACACATTAGATTTATATTTAAGTCGTTCGTTTAAAGTAAATATTCACGCGATGGGGGTTTGATCAAGTGTAAAAATCTCCGGGTGAATAAACTGGGGATTAAACGAAACTGGTTTCGCGGAAACTATTCCTTTTTTCGGCGTCTTTCTATTGACGAAAATCGACGACCCAGATTTGGTCTGGATACCTTGTATAACCTTTGGAGGTCCATATTTGGGATTCTGAATCTCACGGCCAATGCTCCCTTCGCCCACGCTTTGTTTATTAAGCCTTGCGTCGTATTTCTTTTCCTTCTGTTGACTTTTTCTTTCACTTTTCTCCGATTCATCTGTGAACAAAAAATAGAAAAATGTTTAAAAATGAAAAACTGGGCGTTCTAAGGGCATCTTGGGCGGAAATAACCTATTTTGAACTCAAAATTCGGTTTAGGGGTTTTTGGAGACTCGATTTCCCAAAATATGGTTCTAGTAAACATATTAAAACATCCGGACTCGCTAAAGAACCAACTTTTCCTGAAAAACAGTTAATTTTAACAGCTTTTAAGCAGAAAAAACGTGGTTTTTGACCAGTTTTAGATTGTGACAGTTTTTGATGTTTTTGAATGCAATAATCGGTCGTTGTTTTTGGAAAGAAAAACTGTCATTCCGAGATGTGTTTAGAGTTTTTGATCGGACAAACAGTAGTTTTTCCCAGTTTATCTGTGATTTGCTCGAAAAACTATCGTTTTTGCCATAAAAATACATAGTTTTCAACATTTTTGGACGAAAAATAGGTACATAATTGTTCGGAAAATCAATCTTTTTGAGCGGTTTCAAGTAGGTAAATCCATTGTTATAAAAATATACATACATTCTCTTAGTTTTCTGGTATCTGCCCGAAAAAAACTGTCATTTTTCCCAGTTTTAGTTTTAGTAGATTTTAGGTATTTTTCTGTTGTTTTCTGCAAAAAACGGTAGTTTTCTCCCAATTTTTCATTATTTTTAGACGGAAAACAGTATTTAAAATTTTTGAGTTTTGATTGGGTGAACAGTTTTGATCATTTGCGCTGGGAGGGGGACTGATATTTTTTTGTCCTAAATTTTGAATTTTATTTTTTTATTACAATATTTAGACGGAAAAATAGTCTTTTTGAGAGTAGCGAAAAGGATAAACAGTCATTTTCTTATTTTTCAGTGATATGCCCTAAAAAGCGTTGTCTCCCCCTCTCCCAATTTTTTCATTAGTTTTGGACGAAAGAGCAGCCATTGAGCTTCGTTTTCAGAGTTTAATTATATCTAGAAATTTGGTCCAAAAACCAAAAAATTCGACGAAAATCGGGACAAATCCCTCCAGATGACGCAACTGCCTAAATAATATAGCAATTTTTTGAAAATCCCTAAATAAATTTTTTTAAACCTTGATCACTGCTTGGTTTCTTTTGTAAATTCACTGAAATCATTGTTTTTGCATGACGTGCCGGCTTTGAGGTTTTAGTATTCTCCCTTCGCCGCGTTCTATCACAAGAAATTTATCTTAATTTCCTCACTAAACATAAAGAGAACGATTCCCTTTGTGACAAGCAATAAAACGTTTTTGTACTTAAGCACGAAGCGAAAAAAAAAGAACCCTTAAGTTAAAAATTCGCAAGAAAATGACTCTGGGAACTCGGCTTTTTCCCACTAGAATATATTATTGCCATTCCCAACTCAACGTGAATACAAATACAGTCTTGTTCTTTAGCGGTTAAAAGGTCCATGAGGGAATGCCAGCCTTTGATAGAAATATCATTAGATTTTTGTCCTGCCCCTTGAAGGGATAATGGGTTTCCGATCAGAGAATGCAACCTTCTCTTTTTTCTTTTCTTTCTTTTTTTCAAATCGGCCATTTAAGGAAACTGGTTTTTAGAATCCACGTCAAATCACATCTGTGTCCAACTGCAAAACTATCAGTTACGTCAATCTCGACTTGTCAAGACGGTGGTTTACCTCGGTTAAGGACGTTGTGTTAAATTCACTAAATTTTTGAACGTCCAAATAAGTGGAAATCCGAATGAACTAAAAACGATAAGATTTGCCCGAAACGGAATTATTTCAATAAAGCATAACAGTATTTGAGTCGCTCGAATTCCGGTTTCGCGAGGTGTCCCATGTATTTTATTAATTAGTTATTAGTTGAGCTTAGGTTAGAAAACGGCGGGTGGGTTTAGGCTCTAGCAATAAACCTAAAAGAAAAAAAAAATGTCGGAAAAAGAAAACCAGTTTTATTGTCTTCCCACTCGGATTTTTCATCTATCCGGATCGAAAACGAGTTTCGTTTCGTATTATTTATTTTATTTAAAAGATATCGGGGGAGAAGGTTTTTACATTATTTAGACCGGTGGATCTGTCGCTGACCCGTGTAAACCTCCGGACCGAAAAACATGTTCTCTAAATCGCCCCAAGTCTTCGGGATTATGTCGTACCATTCATTTCACGGGGCGGTGAAAGGGCCATTTTTTTACCCGAAGCGAAACAGCCACCGGAATTCATTCGTTTTCTTTTATCTTCGAGTCCGAACGAATTATTTACTCAAAAATGCCTTCTTCGCACGGGGTCTTCATAAAAAACCAGAAATAATGGAAGTAGGGCCAACTCTTTATCCTAGCACCCATTTTAAAGTAAATTCGGATAAGTTTTTCTTGGAACTACTGATAGTTTTCCATTAATCTGGCGTTGATCTACCCAGGGGTTCATTTTTTTCCTCTCGCACTTATTGTTCCACTTCACTTGAAGAATTTGGAGGCTGTCTTTGCCACTATATAGGTATAATCTGTGCCTGCTGTGTGCAGCTGCAGTTATCTCAAACCTTCTAAGGCCAAGATTACAATTTGGGGCCCTAATACCATGAGGTGCAAACAATGTTGCCAGATATGGCGATTTATCGCAAATTGGAAAAAGATCTCTATCTCTGGCAACTCTGTCTTGGGCATTGGGCGACCCCTACTTTTTGGGGAAAACTTCAGCCCTTTTTTGAGAGGGGAACCCTGTCTATTTTCCTTGAAGGGAGTCACCGGCAGAAAACTTTATCGCCACCGTGACGTCATACCATGGAAAAGTTTTCCATGGACATCTTCCCTATGTCTCTCTATTCTTGATCTTAAATTCCTTGTTTTCCATCATAAACATAAGGAATCCAACCATTTGGAAGTGATTATCACTTCCAAATGGTCCGTCAAATAAAGTCCATCCATCAAAAGAAGTCCCTATAGAGAAACTTTATCTCTGGAAAAAGTTATTCCCTTGTTTTGTACTTACTATTGATAAGTGGGGAAATCTATCGCGAATTGGGTTCTTTAAAATGACTTGTCAGATAGGTCGTATTTATCGTACTTTATAATTATCCAGATTTTATAGCAATTTATAGCTTATGCTACTTTACAATGTTACCAGATTGGACGTTTTATCTCAAATTGAGCTACTTGACACTCTCTGGTGTTACTACATTTGGGCAATGTATAGCTTAGACTACTTTACAGTGTTGCCAGATAAGACATTTTATCTCAAATTGGGCTACTTAACACTCTCAGGTGTTAACTTCATTTGGGCAATTTATAGCTTAGTCTACTTTAAAGTGGTATCAGATTGGACGTTTTATCTCAAATTGGGCTACTTTACTCTCTCTAGTGTTACTACATTTGGGCAATTAATGGCTTATGCAACTTTACAGTATTGCCAGATTGAACGTTTTATCTCAAATTGGGCTACTTTACACTCTCTGGTGTTACTAAATTTGGACAATTTATAGCTTAGGATACTTCACAGTGTTGCCAGATTGGACGTTTTATCTTAAATTGGGCTACTTTACACATTCTGGTGCAACATTTGGGCAATTTATAGCTTAGGCTACTGTACAGTGTTGCCAGATTAGACGTTTTATCTCAAATTGGGCTTCTTAACACTCTCAGGTGTTACTTCATTTGGGCAATTTATAGCTTAGCCTACTCTACAGTGTTGCCAGATTGGACGTTTTATCTCAAATTGGGCTACTTTACTCTCTCTGGTGTCACTACATTTTGGCAATTAATGGCTTAGGCTACTTCACAGTGTTGCCAGATTGAACGTTTTTTATCTCAAATTGGGCTACTTAACACTCTCTGGTGTTACTAAATTTGGACAATTTATAGCTTAGGCTACTTTACAGTGTTGCCAGATTTGGCGATCATCCCAAATCGAGCTCCTTAAAACTGTTAAGTAGTCTAACCCATACATTGATTACTGTGGTAACACTGGACTATGCAAAGGAGTACATTTTGATATAAATCATATTTCTGGTAAAATTGTATAGATTAAAGGGGACCATTGCTCAATCTGGCAACACTGTAAATTAGGCTAACCGATAAATTGCTAGTGGTATAATGTAGTAGCTCCTAATTTGAGATAAAGCTGGAAATCTTGCCAAAATTTGCTCTATGCCTATGTATCGGATAAAATTAAAGCCGAGTTAACCTTATGGTTTATTACTCCCTCGTATTCTCATTTTTTGATTGGATAGTATTAATCCTGTTAAAATAATTTTGGGGATAGAAATTGAAACTTATGGGTCGCTTTGCTGGTGTTTTGTTAAGTACAGTAGGCTTTTTGCTCTTTTCACTTAAAATTTATCACTTTTATATACAAACTAATGCTTATTCACGTACTTAAATGTCTCGTCCTTTCTCTCCTTCAGACCACAGCCTCCGAGCATCCTTTACCTGTGAAGAACAAACAATTTGTCCGCTTTTAAAAACAGAAACATTATTTTTCTCCCTCCCCCCATCCCCGAGTCTCCTCTCCCATCCTTCGCCGCCTCATGCAAATCCCTCCACTCTTGACTTAGTTACAATTTAAAGCTGCATACAAATTTAAATGAGATAGTTTGCATACTGAATTCAATGGAGGGACCACACGCCGCCTTTTATAGCAATGTTTGACCCCAGTTTATAGCTCCGGGATTATCCCCCTTTTTTACCCCCCTCTCCACTTTATTTCCGCTTCAATTAATTTTTTTTCCCTTCCACATTTTTAATCGAAAAATAATAAATTTTGATTTGTTATGTAATTTTTTAACATTTTTCATTGCCTATTTTAATGACTTTTAAAACTTAAAATATGAATGTTACGACTTAAAGTTTTAACAAGTGTCGTAAAACGTTTTATTTACAACTTCTTTAATGAACTAACGTGTTTCTTTTCTCGACTTGAAAATTTTAAAAATTTTTCCTTCGGTTAATCCTTATGTAAATTGTTCATTACCAAAGTAATGAGATGCTTCGCAAACTTTGAGCATTTTAACGAGTTCAGGAAACCGTTAAAACTGGACCATTTTAGAAGATCATAGAGGACAATTTAGTGCCCACAAATGCCAATTTGTTGGCCCTTAGGAAAAAGTCATCTGCAGATCGGTTTTTAGGTCTTTCGCCATTTATTGCTTTTAAGGTCGATTTATCCATTTCGTGGCCAGAAAATAGAGAAATAATTCTTTTGATCTCGACCTCATCAATTTTTATGATTCTCCTCTCTTATTTTGAAATGATTCGTCAAAATTAATTTAATTAGGATTGGAAAGTTTTTCGACAACAAAAGGGCGGTCCTTTGATTGAGTGAAAAAATAAAAGGCCGGTACGACAAAAGGCGAGGGGGTTTTAAAATATTTGTTTTACGATCTTCGCGGTTGAAGTTGTCACGTCACCTCGAATAATTAACGTTGCCCAGTCGGTGGCCTAGCGAAAGTGAGTGTAACCCCGTTTTTCCTCACCGCCCCAGCCCCATAACTTCGGAATAGGGAAGTAAACACTTTCAAATTTCAAATGCATAAAAGTCAACTTTTCGCCGGATAGACAGTCTGGGTTTAAAGAGCCGTTTTATAAGCGCCGTTCCGACTCCGGAATTTTAAAACGTTTTCCTCTCATTTTTCCCCGCTTATCCGAAACGTTTTAATAACCAAAGGTTTGAAGACGTTTTGAATTTCGCATTTTTATGTCGATTGATTGCTCATTATGGATTGCGCATGCGAGCATACGTCCCGGCCATAATTGTATAAGGAAAACTTATGAATAATTCCGCTTGGGATGGTCTCTATTTCTATTGTTGGCTTTCGAATACATTATTTTCGCTTATGGCGGAGAGCATCGATAGCCCGACATGTGTCTACTCTCGGATTGGCCGTCTGTCACAGGTTTTTACACAACTCGCGACGTTTTTCGCCTTGAGAAATTTATCAATATTGTCAGGCTTGGATTTTTTTCTCTTTACACAAGAATCCAAGGGCATAGAAGTAGGACGCAAGGTGGTCAAAATTTTCAACTTTTTGATATCTTTTCATGGCGTTGTACTTCTTTTCTCTTGAATTGACGAATTGCTTCGAGTCCTCGGCTACCTTTAGACAGGCAAAACGCTTTTTTGTTTGCACATTCACAACCCGAGCAACAAAACAAGTGGATTGTTAGTTTTCCGATTGGCCGGAATAATACGCAAAGCGGTAGCATTGTCCACAAACGGGCGAAGGTTAAAAAGAGATAGAAAGAAAAGAAAAAGGATTGCATAGGGGCTCGAGACATGTTTAGCATAAAGGTGTCGTTCCCCATCTAAAACCCGTAGCCCCTTAAACAATTTACATGTCAGACTAGACTTCCTTCCAATTAATCCTTCACAAATCAAAGGACAAATCGTTTTCTGTAATTAAATTAACATTTTTCGTTTCTATTACGTGCTTTTTTTTCACGTATTGAAACAATGCGAAAAATAGAATTGGTCTATCCGTCTTATTGGCGGAGGGCTTATCTCGCCACTATCCGTACTGCCAATTAGTGGTCTACGGGCTAAAAGCAAGTTGCAATTTGTTAGTTAGTCGCTATTCCGATACAATATATCCCCGCCCGTGAGCCTATCTCCATCCGAGCCTACTTTCTAATAAGGATCTACAATGTGCTTTGTTATTACGCTCAAATATTTTTCGAACAACTGTTGTATTTAGACCTCAAGTTTTCGATTTCGGCACTGGAGGATTTGAAGTCGTTAAAAAATTCAGACGAAAAGGCAGAAGATTAATTGATTCCGATAAGGTGGACGAGGGGGGACGTCGACGTCGGAATATTTTAAATAGGATTTAAGTTGTTTAGACAAAGTTTTAATGCGATCCAATTAGAGAGGAAGGGAAAAGATTTCGGTAGCGCGTCAAAGGGGGAGAGACGAACTCACCGCTCACGCGGGTGGGGTTTGTCAACGGGGCCGCCGACCGGTTTTTCTTCCTACTCCGGACGAACCTCATATATTTAAGACCCCGGGTAATGCCACTTTCTGTTGAAAAGACCTTATGGATCAGTCTTCGCCGAACACATAAATAAAAGCCGACCCTGCCAATCCCCTTCGGTCCACTCCGAGAGAGAAAAAAAAAGTGGGATTTAATTAAGTCAATTTTCATCGTCGGGCTATAATACACGAGACACCTTATTAAACCGTTTATCGCCTGTCGAAACCTATAATAATATCGTTTTAACCAAGAAAAAAAAGATCTTCATTCCTTGATTTATGTTTTTAATAAAAAACACTGACTCTATCGAAAGTTTTTTTCAAAATATTAATCTTCTATCAATATAAATAAAGCTCTTTTACCGCGCCTCATGATTTCCGAAATAAATCGAATGGGTTTTAACGTTTTCTTTCCTTGACGTGAAAATGCATTCCGAATTTGAAGTCAATCGCTCTATAGGAAACTGGCTCTAATTTTTGGTGTTCATTGCTTTAAGGTGGACCTTGTGGCTCTCCAACCCCAAAAAATACACATTCTTAGTGTATAGTGTATTCTTAGTCATCGGTAGTATGATTGCCCAAGTCTTCTCGCATCTTTTATGCCTCTATTTTAAATACGTCATGTCAATAACGTCATCGATAATAGAGTTTCAGCCACTCGTAATTCGCGCTACTCGTTACGGGTAAAATTTACGAGAGAGCCTACCCGGGGTGCTAGCCGTGTAGTCTGAAAAATAGTTCATACCTCTCGGAAATTTTATTTCCGGAAAACACGAAAGCTGTAAACTTTTCCCGGAGACTCTCCGTACTCGTAAAACGGGCAGATTCTCGGAACACGTGTACAGAAAACGAGTAGCTAAAACTCTATTATAAATCAAATTCCCAAACCTTGTTTTTTGACAAGTTTTAATAAAACGCGATAACTTCTGTTAAAATATTTTCAAGATTTATCCTTCCGTTCGCTTCCCTTTGATATATTTATTATAGCGGACGAAAAAAAGATGAGAGTCTAGTTTCGATCTAATCTCGATTTCTACAATGGTATCGGTATCAAGTATCTATGTAGTGACACCGTCGATTTATGTATGAGGGGGTATAAAAAGGAGCAGGAATAAAAACTGCAAAGGGAGATCCTTTTTTTGGGGAGGGCGAGGAAAATAAAAAGTAAAAAACAAAAAGGCGTGAGATATCCTCGGTTTTAACGACGCCATAAATCGGTAGCGTGCCGATCCCGGGTCACCGGTTTTTCGGGCTTCTGATCTACGAGGTTGAAACCGACCGTAAAAAAGAACAACCTATTGTCTCGACCGCGGCCATTAATTGGCTCAGTATTTTAAAAAGCATTTTCTCTCGAAAATATCCTCATTAACACTTTTTCCAATACTCGTTTTGTAAAAAGGCAAAAAGAAAAAACCGTTGTCTGATTTGCCTATCTTTAAGCTATCTTGAGGGTTTAGTGAAACAAATCTGCCGTCAAAAGAGTTTCGGACTAAGTAGACATGACTCTAAATGGACAAATTTTCCGTAGGACCGAGAAGAGAAAAAGAATCTCCCCTCCAAAAAACTCTTTGAACGTCGCGTGGGCCTAACGGTCTTGTCGTAATGAACATTTCTATGCCCTTCATGGGCTGTTTAATGTGAAATCCTTGTCTTAAAAGAAACCTTTTAACTGTAACCGAACTCTACTGAGATTTTTGTTTTTCGGTTTTTCGGTGAAAACGTAGGGAAACCGTTAGTCTTTCTAGTCAAACTTTGTATAGAATTTGATGTGCACGCCTAAAGGCTCCTTAATAATTTCCTAAATGGTCTTACTGCTTAAAAAATTGACATTCGCGTTGCATTCTCGCAAAAGCAATTATAAGTAAAACGGTTTTTAATTTTTTTGACACGTCGTACTAAAGGTCTTTTGAGTCTGGAAGAGACCGAGTCGACGTCGGTCGTCAGAGATAAAAAAGAAAAGAAAAAAACGCATTCCTCCTGGGCGAGTTTTTCCGCGGATGCTCTTCGGGGCCGGAGCACATGAGGGGTTGACCAATGACAATCCCGTCTCCCCATCTCCCTCTTTCTCTTTCTCTCCTCCGTTCATTTATTTTATTCTCCACACGTCCCAGTATCTGTTTTTTAACCCCTCCTCTTGTCTTCCTTTCCGTCTCTTTTTCGCATCCTGCGACAAACTCGAACTATTCGCGTAAGGGAACAAGGACGAGTTCAAAGGACATCTGCTTTTACCTTTTTAAAATCCTTTTTAGTTCATTTAAAAATCTTTCGTTCGCACTTTGTAATGGTCAATTAAAATCGAGAGTAATTCGATGCCTAACCACAAAGACCGGTAGCCATTTTTTTTTCTTCTCCTTTCCGACTGGTTTAAGCTCACCCTCAAACCACTCCAAACATTTTAATTTAATTTAAAACATTATTCAAAATAGCTTCGTTATCATGCTCATACACAATCTTCGGATTGTTCTCTGAATTTCATTGGCTCTTCCCTAGCGTTTTTCTAACCTAAGAGCATGAAAGGAATTTTCCTTATTGTATACCCTATAGTCCAGTCTACAGGGCCATATCCTGCAAAAGGTGGTGTTAAAGATTGTATTGTTTTAAATGGTCCATTTGGGTCCCAATATGTAACATGTTTTTTGAATGCTTTCCCGGAACAACCTTTTGGCAGCCGAAAAACCTCGACTTTTTTCAGTTTTTCGCGTAAAACTCGAAAACGGGACAAAATTTGTGGAAAATACTTAAATAGTAAATTAAAGAAAACGAAATTCTGCGTCAATTAAAAAAAAGATTGCCAAAATCGGTCCAATATACAAGTTTTTACAGGCGATCAAAAAACTTGAACCATAAATGAAATGCTTATATATTCTTAGGATAGGGATTTATAGGCAATTTTGAATATGAATAAACCATCAAATTAAGAAGGAAAAGGCATCGATATTTCAAGCATGTGAACTCTCTCTTTTCAGGATCCTCTTGCCTCACCCCCCTGGGATAGATGTGGGAACTACAGAAGCCGGCCTTTCGACTTGTTTTTTGACGTTTTTCCTTAAAAATATGCTTAATAGACATAATTTCCTTATTTGGTGTATTTTAAGTTTAATGAGATTTACGAGGTTTTTATTTTTTCGTAAGCCCTGAATAGTTTTACTCAATTTTTTAAGATATATATTTAGTTATATTTCTGTCTTTATCCAGGACAAAAATCTGTTTTTATTTTTAAAACGAGCCGATCGACCATTTCAAAAAGTTATCCTATGTCATTATCTTTTTTTACGATTTTACCATAAACTGTGCAGACTTTCAACAAATTTAAACAAATTCATAATAATATATACGGAGGGGAGACTTTCTCATGTGAAGAAACATTCCGTAGGATAGGTAAAAAGAGAAAAAAAGAGAAAAAAAATTGTCCCGGCTTGTCATGAAGCCGGTGTATATCTCAGACGAGAATCTTTAAAGACGATTTTGAAATTTGTTTCGTCGACTTTTATCATGGGGAGCCATCAATTTAATTTACCAATCAAGAGATGAATTTATGACGTACGGAATAATTTGAAGGTTGTCTCGATGCCCTTTTAAACTGATTTAGATGCAAGGTGTTTTCTTTCTACATCTCAGCAGGGGTAACCGCATGAATACTTATAAAGTTATATTGCAATTTTTCCCCCCTTCTAAAAAATCACTGTTATTTTGCTTTTTAACTAAATCATATTTTCTGCAATTGAATAAAGAAATAATATTTTCACAAACAAATAAAAAAGTGCCTGTCCGACGGCAATCAGACGCTATGGAATCCGCCATTTCATGGTATTCACCCTTAGGGAATCAAATAGTAATGTAGTTAATAAAATTAAATTTTAAATTTTTTTTCGACTTGAAATTACAAATAGTCACGTTAAAAGAAAGACAATAAAAATTAGAACTCCATCTAAGGTGCGTCATACCAGAATAGGTCTCTGCTTACACAGTAGTTACCATATTCGACGTTTGACTTTTAAGGAGCCAGAAAAAAAAAAGAAGAAAAAAAAGAACAATGAATCTGAACTATAACGGTTCCCTATAGTGACATATCGCCGCTTTCAAGATGGACGTTAACTTAAAGTTATAGGTGGATTCTTATTTTTTGCTCTATAATACCTCGGGATGTCCCTAATTGTGGGCAATTACACGAAATAGATGCCGATCTCGTTTTTCCCTTTCGTTCATTCATACCATCGTGTCGTTAAGTTGGAGGCCGCGCTTTTTTCAAGTCGACTCTCCCCTTCATATTTCGGATATCCAATTAAAATAGCTTTAGTTTTTGTATCGCCATTATAGGGACTTATAACTTGTTTTAATTAGTGTATAATTTGTTCTTTTAATTTATGGAACAGTTTTTTTTTCGTTGGAAAAAGTTACAGGGAGGTTTTGAAATATTTTGTGCCAAATGGTGTCCAAAATGCTTTTTAAGATATGTAGAACGATTAAAACCATCTCAATAAAAGTATAAAAAAAAGAATAAAAGTAATTAATTTTTTTTCTCGTTTCCTAATGAACTTAAAAGCTTGAAAAATTTTTGTTGTTGATATTCGTGTGGCTTCAGTGGTCGTTATAACAAAAGAATACATTTGATGGGCCAGGGGGAAAAAAGTTTTGCCTTGCCTTGCCTTGTTTGCTGCTTAGGCATTGGCCACATATAAAAAGCAAAGTTTGATTTCTATTATTCCTTTTGTAATATCCTATTGTAATGCCTGTAACATTCATCTATTTTTCTTCTTACCCTGAATCTTTTCATGCTCATTTCGGACGATTCTCGTCTTTTTTCCACTTGTAGTTCTACCAGATGATTGTACTCCTTTATGCCGAACGAAAAAGTGACTTTCATCTTTTTTCCCCCGTGGTCCTTCGTTTGGCTCATTTCTAATGCACCTACTTACGGTGTCAATCTTGTGCTTTAAAGAATAAAAATGTTTGCTATGGTATGTTGGAGGTCTTGCAAGATGCCCTTTGTAATAGGGATAATATGCTTATTTTATGTAAAATATCAAGTAGTTGGGTAAATGGTTTTTCTAGGATAGTGTAATGAATTTTGATGATAAAAAAAAAGTTCCATTGAAAGATAGTTAAAAACAAAATTTGCATTTTTATGTTCGCTTTTAAAGGATGTTGTAATTTTTTGAAACGCGAATTTCATAGATAACGAGTTGAGGTCATGAGGCGGTTTTTGATGTCGAACCGATCGTTAAAGAATTTTTGAATTTTTTGTTCTGGGGAGGCCCCCCGGAATAAAAAAAGGGGCGGGATGAGAAAGTTGCCAAAGAGAAATCAAATCAATTGTGGTTGTAGCGATCGAGGGGGGGGAGGCCGGAGTGGAATGTGTTGATGTCATTGAGGAAGTGTGGTGCACCTGTGGGAATGTTCCGGTCCTGCGGGGGCGGCTTAGGACTCGAAAACGTCTCGATTTCGGGCTTCACGTTCTTCTTCATCTCCGTCCTTCGAGTTGGAGACATCTCCGAACCTCCCACGCCCCCGGAGTCCTCGGAAAAACGGATAAAACGACACAGATGGCAGCCGCCCTCTTTAGTAGGCCACCTCGATCCTTCCCTCTCACTCGTACCTCGCTCATCCTCTCTCTCTTTTTCTCCACATGCCCTCTCGCTCCTCCTTCACCGCGATTCCCGCCCGGGTTGTTGAACGTACTCTACCCTATCTTCTTTAATATCTATTACTTAAACGCTATTTCGCTAATATCTCTCAAATGAACGTCCCACCTAAATTTTTTTCAACATTACGAAACCTTTTAACTAAATTAATATTACTTTTATCCAAAATCGTTTAAATTATAACTCCTCTGACCTCTTTTTGCAATTTCTTTATTGAACTCCTACTGCGCATAATTGACTAAAAGCTCCTTTCATTCTTCCGAATCAGTATCTTTGTATGGAAGTACGTAATTTGTTTAAAGAAGGTAGATAACTTTCATCGCGTTCGATTTAACCCTTTGCCATGATTGTATGACCTCAAGAAGTTATATGGGTATCTTTACAATTGAGTATTTCTAGGCTGGATAAACTCAAGTCAAAAAACTACAAAATTTCGTTATTTTTTACATTACAAAATTATTTGTTTAATTCTGTCCAGATTCACAAAATCTACTTTAGGTCTTCCTATTAACAGTTTCCATAGTGATTACTTATAGAATTTGTTTCCTTAAAATATGGCTTTTTGCAAAAAACGTGATTTTAAGAGGCTAACCGACCATATGGTCGTATACGATTATCCGTGAAAACGACATGTATAAAAATAGAAATTTTTTTCCACGAATTAGTTGGATCCCAGATACGAAATTTTTAAATCTCGCTTTATGACTGATTAAAAACTTCAATATGATTTCCATAATTCTGAAATTAATACTTGCCATCGTTCTATTAATAAATTAAAAATATATTATTTTGATTTATCCTCTTCGATTTTTAAAGAAAAAGTTCAAGCCTTTGGTCCTTTTTATGGACGTTTCAGTTTTCTTGATAAAGGCTTTATATTTAATTTCAAAGAAACCGAATATTTTAAGATGTAGCGCGACATTCTATTCGACTCGTAAACATTTTAATTTATAAAGTAGATTTCGGAGATAAGAAAAAAACGCTTTGTTCCTATCCCCGGAAGCCCCGGTAGCCCATTCATCAATCTTTGAGACACTCAACGTTTTAAAAAAGAATTTTGGGCGGTTCAAGGCGTTTCTTTTTCTTGAACGAGTATGGGATTTCAAAGTTGCATGTCAACTCAAATCCTCCCCCTTTCGAAACCAAGCGGCCTTATAATCCGCCTCAGTTTTCACTGAATACAAAATGAACTGGACCCTCCGCATAACTGTATACTTGTTACTCGACTGCAGTGTGGCCAGTTCCTATCCGCGAGATTTTAATGAACCCAGAAAATCGCGTGCATATTTTATATTCGCTTAATAATCGTCATTAAGACTCCTTTTCTTTTTAAATGCGGACTATTTATTATTTTCAATTACGAAAGTATTGAAAGAGTCGATTTATCAATATGATTGACGCCTCTGTAAAAGACATCCGTGACTTCTTTTCAAGGCTGAGAGATCCGAACAATAGAGAGCGTTGAGGGTGCCAAAGATGCGTCATGTATTTAGTTTGCAACATCGGTTTCACTTACGAGCTGAATTATAATTTTTTTTTTAATCATCCCAATTTAAAAAAAATGAACTTATTAACTTAAAATATGGTTAGGTTGCTATCAACAGTCGCCATCAAGGTACTTATAGGGTAATTTATTTTAGTTTAAACTACCTATTACCCACTGAAAACAAAATCAACGGATTTAGCAGGGATACTGGTGAAAATTTTTCCTCCAATTTTAGCACATTTAATTAATTTTGTCCTATAATATCAGCCTCCAATTGGGTCGCTAGAGCAAGAAATCAGATTTTTGAACTTTCTTCGTTTTTCTGCAATATCTTTGGTCCTAATACAGATTTTTACGAGCGGCAAAAAAGGTTCTGCAGCTTTTACATTTAAGAATATGTGGGAATTTTTTCAAATTTTTCGCACTAAAGCGAATTGAAATGTCGCGTGGCCAATGCATCTTTCAACCCGAAATTTTTTATTTTAAATTTCACCCGGTTTCCAACGTTTATTAGGGTGAGAAACACGATTCAGAAGTCGTTTTTGCGGGAAACTTCTTTTATCACCTAGTGTACTCCAAGGCGCACCTACAGCAAATACTAAATGAGGAGTTTTTATGTCTGAAATTTCAAACAAAACAATGATATTCCTATGTTTTTTTGGGGCGAGGAACACAAATAAGTTAGTTTTGAAAAAAAAAAATTTTTTTTTTCCTTGTCCCTTCCGTATTTGCTTTGGAGCTATGGATTATAAAATAGCCTCTTTTTCTACTAAAATTCGCTCAAATCGAAAAACGCCCACTTTTAATGCCTTCCCTTGTAGGAAGCACATATTTTTCGGGGTTACAACATCATTGTCATTCTACTCTTATGTAAGTTAAGTGTTAACCTTTATAAAGAAACCATAAAAACTTTTACCGTTTACAGTGTAGCCGTAGGAACCGATCTTCTTGGTACCTCCAGACGGCTCATCGTACTGGAAGCCAGCGAAGACGTTAGTTCCAGAAGAAGTATGTTTCTCCGAGATTACTCTACTATTCTCGATGTATTCTTAGTGTCCATCACGGAGTTTTATCGAAAATCCTTTATCTAGAACAAACGTCTTCGAAGATGTCTAGTACGACGACTCATCTAAAGGTTCCAAATCTTTGTATCGGTGTCACTTAACAACCCTTTACACGAATTCGACGATGCGAGAAGTCTCGCCCTGTTTCTTTAATATTTTAAATTGGTTTATCGTTCCTGATTCATTGTGATTCCTATGTTAGAGAAGCTTCCTATTTAAGATATATGCTCCTGAAGGCTGAACTAAGGAAAAATGACCTGCTAAATTTCTACCAAGTGTTCTCTGTGACGCAATAAAGGTTCGAAATGAAGTTTCGCGTTACGTTTCCGGAGAAAAGGGTCTCGAAACAAAAGAGGTTTTGACACCATTCGAAAACCACACACGCGCCCGGCGAATAGCTCCGCGACGTTTTATAATAGGCCCCCTCATCCTGATTAATGCGCGAGGAGCCTGTAAAAAGAGGGGACCTTCTTTTCTAACAGTAATCCATTATGCGAGACAAAACCCGGAAGACAAAGCAAACATTGTATGCGATAATTAAAGCCTCTCTCAATATGTTATAAAACCCCCCTCAACTTAAAATGCTATAATTAACCTGCGGTAAAGCACGAGCTTTCTATAAAGAAAACGTGAAAAAAAGTCAACTTACGTGTATTTTCTTTCCTGTACGCCCAGACTCATCCTGAAACAAAATTTAAAATTTTTTACACAATTATCCTTGAAAGATAACCTTGGAAAGGCTAAATGTTTTAAGAAATGAATAACAATTTTAAATCAAGTATGCCCACACGCGTAACCCACTCGTAAAAACGTTCTATCAAATCCTCCACGGTGGCTAATCGTTTCTTTCTGTGAAAAAGGTGACGAATCTACGCTTTGAAATCGTAAATTCGTACGCGTTTTGTGTATTTTCTCGTCGAGGGGCACGTGGGGGTCACGTCACTCCCCCGAAGATAAACAACGGCGGATGTCTGGTCTCTAACAAACCTAGTTTACATATCGCAGGCACTTGGCTTTATTGCCAGGCGCAGTTTCCTATTTCCATTACTATCGGAGCTTTCACGGAGAAAAAAAATATGTTTGTCCGACAATCATATCCCGTCGTTATGTCCCTCACTCCCTCCCCTCAATGAACGAATCGTAAATTTACTCGCTTTGAATAAAAGTTACTTTTTGAATCTTTTTAGTGTCAAGTCTCTGAATCACCTAACACTTGGGTGGCTATTTTTAAAGCGAAAATTCGAGAATTCGCAGTCACTTTATTCCGGTTATTCTCCTTCTTCCGTCTAAAAGGCTGCTCCTATTGACCTAAATTCTCAGTTTCGCTGTTCTTTTTTGATTATTTTGCCTTCTTTAACATGGTTTTGCTGCTCAATTGCTGATGAATAATAAAGATTTTGGCCTTTATTATTGAGGCGAATAAAATAAATGGAGAATTAATGGTTCTTACTAATTCAAAACGCCTACTATTCCTGTAATAAATATGATTTATTCATGCTCTAGTTTTTGTCATTGAAGATTCCTTGTTAACCTTGGCGAATGAAAATAGACGCTTCGTGGGTCGAACATTAATTTAACAATAAAGCGTTTACTTTCATTTCTCGCTATTATTTTAAAATTAAAAGGAGTTAAGCAATTATTTAGAAATGTGAAACGTTTTATCAGAAAATTACAGAAAAACGGTTCCCCATTTTCTGAAAAGGCGGTCGCGAAATATTTGAATAAGTTCTGTCCCTTTTCGGGCGAGCCGACGTCGGATTCCGCGACGTCCAATTTTACTGTCAGCGCTACCTAGAGCGTCGGCGCTTATTTTTCCTTTGAAAAAGGAACGTGAACTATTCATTTCTTATAATTATCGTCGAGTGGGGACGTGGAAGGGGTCGCTATGCAAAAGGAATTACCTGGAATGCGATCCTCCTCTGCGGGTCTCCGAGCATCCTCCGGATTCCGACATCAGCTCGTGCCGTCCTAGAACAGAGAAAAAAAAAGCGGTTAAAAAAAACGAGCTGGACGAAACAAAAAAAACGTAGTGTCGCGAAGATAAGGTGTAATTGGACTTTGATCCTTCCTCGTCATCTAACAATGCTGTTAATAAGAGCGAAGAATTGACGTTCAACTTTAAAATTGCGAAGGAAGCTCAAAACAATTTATTTTCTGTCTAAACCGTCTCGATAATTAACTTTAATTTATCTTAAACATCGTCCTGTTCGACAATTATTTAAAAAATAAAGTGTACGCTTTAAATTTTTTTTAACCTATTTATAGCCACCATCAGTAGCAAATTTTTGCCTAATTAAACAGTCACTAAAGTTTTTTAGTCGCCTAAACGGTTTTTTTTTCACTAAAAACTACATTTTATTTGAAAAAGCGATATTACAAGAGAAGGAGCTAAAGGGCCAGCAGAAACCATCTGTGTGAACGTTCCAACTCAATGAAAATTCAGTTTTGTGCTTTTTCAACATTTGAATTCCAACACAATCTGGATTTCATATTGAGACCTTAAAACGCCCATAACTTCCACAATTTTTGAACGATTTTATTGATATTTATACCGTTAGAAAGTTATTTTGAAGAGCTTTCCGACGATAAAAGTATGAATAAAATTGGTCAAAAATTGTGGAAGTTATGGACGTTTAAACTCTCATAGCTGATGATTTCATGACTGAACTTTGAAAACTTCTATAACTTCCATAATTTTGACCAATTAGGAATATTGTTACCTATATCGTTGGAAAGATCTTTAAAATATCTTTCAAAAGATATAAATATTGATAAAATCAGTTAAAAATTGTGGTAGTTATGCGCGTTAAAATCGTTGCGCATTGAAAGTGTTAATGGTGAATTTTAAAGTTAAGTTTCTCAAGACAATTCTTTCATCAATTTTTTTCAATTACTTTGAAAAACGACCTCTTTCAAAGGAGGAGATAAAAAAAATTGAAAGAAAAGAAAAAAACTTATTTCTCTGTCTTGCGAGGTTGGATTCTTGTCCGTACACCTATCAATCCTTCCAAGAAGACATTAGAATGTAGAGCACTAAAGAGCAGAATGTAGCTAACGGGCTTATAAACGTACTTTGGAGAGGGTGGTCGGGAGGGGTGCAGAAGGGGCTTGAATATTTCCACAATGTCCACCTCCCGCGCTCGGGGACAGTCCCGAGTGAAAAGATCCCGCGAAAACCAGTCCTCTATGGAAATCATCTTCCCTCGCGTCTTCTTTTCCAGTCCCGTCTCTCTTAAGAAAAAATGGGGAGGAAACGCGATAAAAGAAATCGAAGAAACTGCACTTTCTGTCCTAGATTTTCTTTTTTTCGTTAATATATCGCCTTCGTCAAGAAACATCCTGAACAATTAAAAGAATAAAATATGATTTCTGTCCGCCGAACGGCATTCCGTGAAGAAAAAGCAGAAGTAATTAAACAATTTATTTTTTTAATATCGAATGAAACTTTTTAAATATCACATTATAAAATATAAGTAAACATTATTTTCTATTTCCTGTTTGTGGATGATGGTTAACTTTTGCTGATAATTGCGTTATAAATTAAGAAAGCTTTTAAGAATTTTAGGCTCTTCAGATTATAGTCGCGTAGGCTGTTAATTATTATAAAATTTCAACTTTAAGTGTAGGTTAGTGTGTTGCGAGTTATAGAATTTCGAATGATAGTTTAATTAATAAGTATAACTTTTTTTATTTAATTTTCTCATACATTTTTTATAAACTTTTAACTTTCAAGTTTTATCCTTGCTAACTCTCCGGAAGTATGAATCTTCCATACTTGACTTGAATAAATTACTCGATTACTCGAAAAAACTGATTCATCTTATTAAGAAACTAAAGAAGTCCCTTGAAAAGCAAAGTTTTAATAAAGAGTAACAAATTGGTCAGCTCTTTACGTTAACCAACCTTAATTAATAGAACTTAATTACGTCCCGAAGAATTAGAAGTTAAAAATAAGAAAATGACCTATTTTAAAAATCCAAAATATGAAATTAAAAATTGAAAAAGTTTGGGATTTTTTAAAATCTTTTGTCAATGATAAGTTATTGCCTCTTCAGACGCAAGAGGGGGGTATGAAGTTTAGTTAGACTAAATTTTAATTCTATCCTATCTGAAAATAATTAGTTATGTCGGAAAATGGGAAAATATTGTACATTGAGTCCTCTACGGTTGTGTACTTCCTGTTTTAATTTTAATTTGCATAGAAGTTATTGGCTAGGCGAAATTCCAGTAGGTAGTTCATTGATTGCAGATAAGTTGCCTCGCCTATTTCTTCAGAATGTGACCAGAGTTTAGTAACTTCTTTTCCCAAAATTAACCTAACCAAAAGGCTCATACCAACGAAACCATTCAAACCTAACTACACAGCACGCAGCAACGATATCCCTGCAAAAAAACAATCCGTCCAAAAAACACCCCCCTCTGAGATGAATCCCTTTTACAGCAGTCAGAAAAATGTGATACCTATCGAACCAACCTAACCATCCACCCTGCTACATCCAACTTTAACTATAACAAAGATGTCATATCCCGTTTGAAAAACACCCTGCCCCGCTAAAACCCATTCTGCAGCAGCCAGAAAAAGTTATAATTTCAATTTCCTCGCCTTCCTCTGATTGGTGTGCCCCGTTTTTAAAGCTCCCCTTGGCGTCATCGCTGCTTTTTATCAGGGGATCTAGATTATTTGATTTTAAGGATCAATCATTTGTCAGCAACACTTGGATGCTGAACAGAACATTAAATAAATAATCGTGCAATTAGACTATAGGTTAATTTTAAACCTTGTGGACAACTGTGGATGCCGCCAAGGGGAGCTTTAAAAACGTTTCCCACCAATGGTTGGCGAGAAAGTTGATATCATAATTTTTTCTGCTGCTGTAGATAAGTTTTCGCGAGGTTGGTGTTAACACACGTGTTTTTTCGGGGTACCCTTTTGTCCAGAAATAACAGTTTTTTTAAGCATAAATATAAAAATCATTAATTTTAAACATGTAATTTAAATAATAATGTTGATAATAAAAATCGTCCACGTTTTTAAAAAAGAATAGGCTTCAGAATCCCCCCTCCCCCACAAACTGTTGTTATAACCTTTGGAAAGATAACAATTTATAACCTTTCCAATTTACCTTGGTACCTATATTAGTAGATATTATTTACAGTAGATTAAATGTTGTAAAGTTGAAAAAGGGTACATGCTAAATGCGAAGTAAACGGGATTTGAACGGTTAGCCAAGAGAGGAGACGAGGCCGACCCGCTCAACCACCTGTTCAACAAACACCCCCAAAACCACCCTTAAAGTCACTCTAGCCATTTTTATTTTTAACATTATTATTTATTATCAAATAAATAATTATTTAATCTTATAAAAATCAAAAATAACCTTAAAAATTTTAATTGTATTTATTAGTTTAATTAAAATGTTTAAACTTTAATTTTAAATAAAAATGGCTAGAAAAAACATAATCAGTATATATTTTTAAGAAAGAAATATGACAAATATAAAGCATTGTATGGCTCTGTATAAAAAGAAAAAAAAATGGCTTGCAAAATGTTACGAAGCAACTTTTTTTTAAAAGAAATTTTTAAATTAAATTTTGTAAAAATGATATTAATTAATTATTTTTATTGTTTAAACATTTATTTAATTAAAAATCATGTATTTAAGTGTTGTAATTTTTGTGTATGATATTATAAGTTGATTTTTTTCTAAGTTGGGGTTTGCGTATCGAGACGGGACTTGACGGAATTTGTGGTCAAATTAATGAAAAATCGATTAAAACGATCGTAATAAAATAAAAACTCACCATATGGACGGTAGAGACGGGAGAGTCGGGTGAGTCCGAGGCAGGGGCTCGTTCCAGACTGAGCCGCGCTCTTCTTAATAAAAAAGGTGGGGAGAGTGAAAAAGCCGGTGGCCGGCCTCAAGAGGGTTCCCTTATACGATTTTTAAGGCTTCCTTCGCCTTCTTCGGCTTCAAAAGAGCGAAAAGACTTTTGAGGACTTGCAAGATCCATACCAGGATTGGGTTCGACTTCCTTTTTTACGCTTTTGGGCGTCCGGGAACACCTTTTTCGTTTTCCCTTTTAAAAATATTCATTCACATCCACACTTTTCCTTTCAGTTCACCGGCTGCTCTTTTCGACGATGTTTCGCTCTTTCAAACATAACAAATGAAAACTTTTTAAGGTTTAATTTTTTTTATTGATTTAAAAATGTCTGAGCCCCTTAAACCCGCAAAACACATCCCCTGCAGTTTCAGACCCGCCAAACACCATATAAGCCAAATAGGTTTTCTAATTTTTCTTTTTTGTCTGTTTCAGGTAAGTTCGAAGTTGGTTAACAAACATTGTTTATTTGAAATATAATAAAAATTAACGTCATCACAATGTCTGCTGACTGGGTAAGTATTACAAGAGATTAGTCATTCCTTGTCTTCAAATTGTTCAGCTCGAGATTGTAATTCAATCTTTCTTCTGTTGAACAACAAAAACTTAGCTCCTCGCATTCCATTATTCAACTTTTTTCACAAATGACCTTTTTGGTGAACTAAGGGCAGTTTCAACTGAAAAATTGATGCTTATTTTTGACCTTGTTGTGGCCATTTTTGAAGTCTCATTTTTCACATTCTATTCGTTCTCGTAAAATTTCTGCTCTAATTTTCCTTCTCCCTGAGGGCGGATTCTCGTTGGACTTGTTTTGAAAATAATTTTTACGGTTGAAATTTTACAACTTGTTCTAAATTTACATAAATACGTTCATATAACTTAATGAAATACCAGTTCTTTTAAAACTAACATTATCTTTTATTTTCTTCCTCTAGAGGAGTTATTAAAAAAAAATCTAAAAAAATGGAAACTCCATCATATTTCATCCCTCTTTTTAAACTCCGAAAGACTAATGAAACGCGTTATCGGCCACGAAATCTCTCTCGAAAGAAATGAGTTCGGGATTTAGAAAAAGCAAAAGACACAAAATGTGCACCAAGTAAAACCGGTAGCCTCAGCTTCAGATTTATCATCAGAAAAACTCGTTCGTTGAAAGTCGAAAAAAAAGGTGGATAAAAAATTAATCCGAGGACAAACAAATATTCCGTGGTTTTATTAATCTTGTAATTAAACGGAAGTCGACTTTGGAGACTAATACCTTTTGAAACGTAATAACTCATTTCGGGGCGGCCATTATTCAGTTTATATTAAGCAAATAATGTTATCAAAGCTCATTAGTTTTAACTTCTTTATTTTCTTTTTTTTCCCCTCTACATTCGTTCTCTTGAGTTAAGTTGATTATAGGGTTGAAAATGGTGTGAAACACACGTTTTCTCAACGGTTGAGTCGTTTTTACGTTTTACACTCGAGTGATTACAGCACGTGTCTCTAGAGGTTTGATGATACCCTTCGTTCAATTTAGACTTTACTTTTTTTTGTTGCTG
Organism: Orius laevigatus; assembly: GCA_018703685.1. Classification (NCBI taxonomy): domain Eukaryota; kingdom Metazoa; phylum Arthropoda; class Insecta; order Hemiptera; family Anthocoridae; genus Orius; species Orius laevigatus. The sequence goes on from JAGWEN010000216.1 coordinate 142,500, forward strand.
TCAAATTCATTGCATTTTTGCTCCATTTTAACCCTGGCTCAGGAAGACAAATGCTTCCCGAAAAATCGTAAGCTGGAAAGTGTCTTAAAACCTCTGAGGGACTGTCTGGGACAATCTATTCTAGCGTGAGGGCCATAAATATGTAGTAAAATGAGATATTTCATCAAAAAATTTGCTATTAAAAAGTTCAACTTTGACCATCGATATCTCCTGAACCGCTTGACCGATTTTGACGACCGTATACTCATTCGACGCTGAATTTAATGCTCTTTGATCAATCTTTTAGTGTAATTCATCGTAGGTTGCGTCGTTTAGGAGCTATAAGTGAAAAAGCAAACATTGGGCAAAAATGTTGCAGTTTTTTTGTCTCGTAAAAAGTTAGCTCGCGTCAGAATCCGGGGCAAAGTTCAACTTTGACCATCGATATCTCCTGAACCGCTAGACCGATTTTGACGGCCGTATACTCATTCGACGCAGAATTGAATGCTCTTTGAACAATCTTTTAGTGTAATTCATCGTAGGTTGCGTCGTTTAGGAGCTATAAGCGAAAAAGCAAACATTGGGCAAAAATGTTGCAGTTTTTTGCCTTGTAAAAAGTTAGCTCGCGTCATAATCCGTGGCAAACTCACAGGAAGAGCCTAGGCATTGTCGACTAGAAAAATTAGCCATCATTTTGATATTTTGTAGATCACCTTTTTTGGCTCTTTTTAAAAAAATAGGTTGTGAAATTCTAATGTTCAGGGGAAAAAATAAAATAAATAATCGCCATTGTGAATTTTTATTTTCTATTGGTTTCCCCCCGTGAAGATTATCGTTACTTTTACGATGAAGATATAAATTTCCACGAAATCACCATGACAAAAGGGCGTTTTTAAAAGCGTATTTTATTACAGAAAAAAAAAAATTAAATTTTGATAAACGATAGGTAAACAAAATGACAATGGCTGTCACGGGTATGAAAATTCAATTGTCAAGTCATTGTTGAAAAAAAATACAGAGGGTAAGCGAGAAGAGGGAAAATAATAAATTGTAAATATAAATTTAGTTCCCAATATAGATTTGTTGTCAGTTTCAATGACACAACGTCTTTTCCTTAATTGGCCCTTATTGATATAAACATAGGACATAATAAATCGGATTTTGCAGCTCATAAAACGTCTAAATGCTATAAATAAATTTTATTTATTCTAAAATCCTCTTTACCAACTTGAATCTAATGTTTTCTCATATTTAATATAAGAAGTTGTGACGTCATATTACAAGATGGCGACTTTAATATTGTAGTTCATTGACTATCTTTCGATACCGGTGACCGCCTAATTCAATGCTAGCCGAAAAGAGCCTACTTAGGTTTCGTAGCACTTATTCCGGATTGTATGGATTGTCTAGTTTCTGCAAACTTCGATGTCAGAATTTGTTGAATGATGCAGAAGCTTTGTTTAGGAGCGATAGTCAAATGAATGGCTGAAAAGTTGATGACATCATCGATGTTTGACGTCATTTCTGACGGTAGAACTGTCAAACAAAAACCGATCATTTCAATGTTGTATATAACGTCAAAATCCACTTTAAAAGAGCGCGTTGATGAGGAACTAAATCCAGTTTTTGTTTTATCAGTCAATATTTTAAATTTTTTTCTACGTCGGATGGTATAGTAGCTAAGTGGATTAATGGCGATTGAGGCTTTTCGGGCCGTCCATCATCCTGTAATTAATAAGCATAAAATGGTAAAAAGAGAACCGTGGCCGCTATTATGAAGTCTCTTCCCCCTTTTATTAATTAAGATTGACTCGGACTAATTGCTATGCTCAGGGCAGATGATGATTTCTGATTGAATTAAAAACCTCGGGATGAATAAGATGCGGGATTTGGCTCCTGTCCAGACTCCAAACTAACAACGTCCGGATATTATAAGGACATTTTATTTTTAATAAAAAATCTGCCAGTCATCCCACTTTCCATAGAACAATAAGGATTACGTGATAAAGATCATGCTTCTCACCCTGTCGTAATCACGTATCATCCCTAGCTTAAGTAAACGAGTTAATAACGAACCATTCATCTATAACCTCTTGATATTTCTTGCTAATGTTATGGTGGAGTTACTCGAAGTCAACTATTTGGGGCTCTGCAGACCTCTCCACAACCACCTTCCACTATACCTCACCTCCTTCCCAAATCTCCCCTCTTTGTTTGAATAAGGAACCTTGTTAACCTAACTGTTCTTAGCTTATAAAAGATTATAGAATTTCTTATCATGTTAAAAGAGGTGCAATTATTAAAAAAATTCTTTTATGTCTATCAGAAAAATCGATAAATCAAGTACTTATTATTAGTGGTGGCTTCAAAGTGTGATTTAAGTATCAAAGTCTTTTCTGACGTCGATGGAGAAGAAAAAGGAGGAAAAAAAAGGTTGAGACGCCAAGGATAATGCTTGAAAATGGCCCTCCCCTCTTTACCTTTTTACTTTATTGCAAGTTTACTGAAGAGGTCCCTGGAACGCAAGTGCGGGTCTAAGAAGGAAATATGTGACGTTCCTACGTCCCATTCACGTCCGCCCAACGGTAAGCGGTTAAAGGAGGCAGTTTAAAAGAGAGAGAAGAAAAAAAAAAGTTTCAAGTCAAACGGCTCGCAATTTGACATTAAAACGCCTACTATTCGAACGAGATTTACCTCAAAAAAACAAAAAACTTATATTGTGTAAATTTTTGTAATATAAATGCACACGGGGAAATGACTTGTCTGTAAATTACATGAAAAATGAGCCATTTTATGAGATTTTCGAAGGAAATTGCGGATAAGAAACGACATTGTAAGCAAAATTATTCAAGCCACTTTTAAAATTTAATTTATAGTTAACCTCCTACGCTATGAAAAATAAAAGTTTCCTGTTTCTATATTGCTTATTGCATAAGCAATGACGGACAAGGAATAAAAAGGTTTGGGCAGAACATGAGTTTCCTTATAACTTTAGCGGATTTTTATTGATACAAATCTGCCTTCTGTCCTGCCAAACCCTGAAGATTAGTGGTTATCTTGCCACAGATAAAGGAATTTTTGAACTCCTAACAACAGGTTCGTGAAAGCTGAAATGATCAGGGTTAACGAAAGAAAGGTGCCTCGCACAAGAATAACGTGGCTGGAATGATCATCCCTTTATAATCCCAAATATAAGATTGTCCAAAAGTGAAGCTGGTATGGAGAAGGAAACCCATAACTCGAATTTTCCCAAAATTGGGGTCTCTACAGACCCCATTTGCCCAAACTACCCCAACCTTCCACCACCTCCCCCGCACTCTTCCATCACTTTCCCTACCCTCATGGACCCTTCACACTTCTCCATCCCTTCCCAAAATTAGTCAGGTTTGACTTCTTTGACAAGTTTTGTGCCCTTTCTTAGTTCTATTGGATTGAAAATTTCTCAACAAATAATTTATCGAGTAGGCACTTAAAATTAGTTGAAGACAATCTAAAGAAGAATCTGTGTTTACTCAAATGGCCGATGAAAACGCGCATATGGCGCTTTGCTTCAAGTGTCTTTTTTATCATGAAAGTGGGGAAGGAAAAAAAAATTCTCTCGCTAAACGTTCGAAATAAATAAGCTCGTATCATACGTTCGCCCTTGGATGGGGGACTCGAACACGGCGTTGAAGACTTGTTCATTATTGTAGGGAGCTTGTGCATGCTCGATATATCATTTGGCGGATAAGATAAGGAGGTGACAAAGGCTCGGAATCGGAATGCTTCTGCCTCTCGCATTCAACGCATCCGAGATAAAAACGCTTCCATTCATTTCGCTTTTCCGAACATTTCCAATTTTTTCTCTCCCAAAAATCAAAAACCTTTCCATTATCTAAATGGCATTGCGCAGGGACGTATGTGTAATTCACAAGTAAATTTCAATAATTTTTTTTTCCTCAAAGTGAATTTTTATGTATTTTTGAAAGCTTTTTATCTAAATTTTTTTTTGGATTTTAAAGTTTGGGTCTTAAAATGTTTTAGTATTGACACCTTGGTTGTAATAAAATTTAGCGAGAAAAATTAATTACTTCTTCGTGTTGGGGCTTCCAAGTTAGTGGGCGCTGCTAACAAGGGAGGTAGCCTCCAGGTTAATTGCCCTTCCCCTTTTCCCCACTCGGTTTTATATGGAAAAAACTCTCGGTACTTGGAGAATAAACATTTTCCCTCCCTCGTAATTAGTCTCGGAATATAATCCGTTTAACTAACTCCAGGATACCCCCTCCATCTCTTTCTAATTTATATTTTGTCTTAAAACATAAATTTCTGTTTTAAAATCACGTTTTAATTCAGTTAAAACAGTTTCCTGTTTATTATAGCAAATGACTCGTTGAGTTGAAGAGTATCAAAATTTTTCAATAAAAGAGATTGTAAAATTAGGAATTCCAACTGTAAAATAAGGAGGTGCAATAAATTTCAAGGGTTCAATTTGTACAAATTTCGCCCCCGTTGAGCTATAACTTAATTTATATCCTAAGGCCATAATTTTCAATTCGCTGCATGTAAATTATCTAAAATAAAGTTTAATAAAAGGAAAGATGGTCTTCGTTGATCTAAGGGTAGATGAGGCGTAAATTATCTCGGTTCCTGGGGAACCAATTTACTTGAAATTTTATACATATCTCCTTTAATTCCATTATAGAAATCCCTAAAAATTTCAAGTCGATCGGTCCACTGGGAGCCGAAATATACAACTTTAAAAACACAGTTTTTCGCTGCTACAGTGTTCTTGTAGAGTTGCCCACTATGGATACAGCCTCGCCAACCTGAAATTTTGGACATTCTTTTCATCACCAGCCAGTTTTTCCTACAATGTTTTAAATGGAGCAAAAAGGTAGTGACGGCCATATTCTTTACATCACCTGCTTCGAGGATTCATTTTATGAATTCGCGTCCATTTTGAGTTTCTTTTGAACATTTATTCGCACTTTGAAAAACGTGTTTGTATAAAACCTAATGACCTGATTCGACAGGATTCCATAAAATAATGCCTAGTAGTCAATCGCATTTTTATTCCTCTAGTGCAGATCCGGTATGCAGATTACGGGTTGGAAACATCGCGGGGTGGCGTGGGCAGAGGCCGAGCTACTAATTAAAGCACTCGGAATCTGATTGAATCAAGCAAAGTTCCAATTACGTTCTTACTTTGTTTAGACAGCATATTTCATGTCACTCGAGTGTTGAAAATGAGGAATTTTAAAAAGGGTCTTGTATGCATATAAAAAAAGGGCCCTCGAGTTAAAAGCAAAGCTTGCTTCTTGTTGTCGGGTGCATTATATTCTCAAGATTACACCCGAGAAGGGGCCGATTTGTCAGGGAGCTCCAGGAGTGCAAGCCCATTCCCTATTTTACACTTTGACTAATTACATACCGACGCCAACTCCGCCGCCGCATTCCTACTCGCGAATTAAAATAAAAAATTTAAATTTTTTTAGAATCAAGTAAAGACGAAAAAAAAATTCATTATCTCAAAATTTTTTCTTTTTATTTTTCAAAAGTCAGACAGAATAAAATATTTTCGCTATCTTGATTCAAAGAAGCAATGAAACTGGAGGAAATATCTTTATTCTTAATATTGTCCCCGGAGGAATTTGAAGCAGAGACTATTTTTATGAGGGGCCCGATTGGTATCAAAAGCCGCGCTCAAAAAAACCGGCGGGAAGAAAAAAAAAAAAGAAGATAAAATAACGTCCACATTATTCAAAACGGATATCGAAAAGTAATTTAGAGGAAGTCGATAAATTATTCGCTTAAAATATCGATGCCCATGGCCTTTTCCTCAATATCGTACTGACCTGATGCCAAAAAAGGAAAACAGGAGTGTAAAAGGAAATCGAAAAACGCTTAGAATACAATAGGAAATTTTTATATTTTTCAAAAGTTCAAATACGCTTTTTTATAGCTTCTGCATAATTTTAGAGAAATGAGGGCGAATTCCGGGAGCGAAAATTGTTTTTAGTGGGGCCCACTTGAAAACCGCCATGTGGTAAAACGTCGACATCGAAAAAAGCTTCCATAGGGCACTTGACCCGTGGGGCTACCTCCGATTTATCTCCCCGCGGGCGGAGTCACGTCACGTAGCCTCTTTATTTCACCTCATTTATATTCGGGTTCAAAAACGCCCTGATTCTTAAAGTGTAAAATGAAGATTCACCACGGGCTCCCGTCTCACGTAATAATCAAAGGAGGAGGAGGGGCGGGGATGACTATAAACGAGGGATGAAATGGTAGTTTTTTCTTTCCTTCGTTATTCCGAAGCAATTTTCATAGCGGGAACCCAGAAGCACGTAGCCGAATCGACGATTTCCATCTTCGAAAACAGATGGTTGCATTATTGGGATTCTCTTTTTCAACAAAAAGTCGTTTACCACAAACACACAGCGAACAGACCCTTTCGCTCAAGGTCAGCATTTTGCCGATTATCTTTAATATTTCTTTGAAAATCCACCTAAAACTGAAAAATTGATAAAAAGAACTTTATTTTGTGCCGTGAAATAGAATATTAAATTTTTAGATTATTTATTACTAAGCACCTATTAGTTAATACCCTCTGGATAGAAATATTGGACATCTTGTGTTTTTAGAAGCTGAGACTGGATATCGCTACTTTCGGCTAGAAAAAATTGTCATATATTGATCCATAAAAGCACTTTTTGTTGCAGTTTTTCTGGCCTCTGAGGTTGAATGGTCTGGAGCTTTGCTAGAAGAGCCATGGCATTTCTTACCAACAAGCCTATGAGCTGCATTCAGCAGTTTGATCTTTGGACCCGAAATCGAGGTTTGCCAAATTGGGCGATATGCCATAAATTTGGCTATTTCAAAAGTAGCTCTTAGAGAAAAATAGGCAAAATGGCAATACTGGTCCGGATGCAGCTCAAATAGTCTTTTTTCTTGAGAAGGGCTGAAACCATGGCTGCCAGAATGCAGCTTCTAGTCGCATGGGCTTTATAAAAAGTGGCCAATATTGGAGGGAAATCCCCCTCATATGGGAATACTAGTCGAACTATTGCTAAAAAGGGTCTTTAGTTTGATTCTAAAAAGGAGCCTGGATTGCCATTTTATACTATAAATTTCAAAATGGACTATTTTACCAAATTTGCCCAAATTAAGGAAAAATCCTTCTGTCTGGCAGCACTGCTTTAGGTGGGTATCTACTTTGGCACAATTTGAGGTTTAAAAAAACCAGGATTATAGCTTTGCAATTTATATTATGGTGGTTGCTTTATACTTTTGACTTGAATTTAAAAATTTACGTTTTTGGTGTTAAGATTCTTATTTGAGGTAGGCAGGTACAGTGCTCAGTTTTAAAAAGCCCAAAAGTCTTTCGTTTAAGTGTTTTTTAAAACGGTGCGCGGTTCGTGCCTTTTATTTTATTTTTTCCCTCTTTTCTTTTTAAACAGAGAGATGTTGCTCAATTGGAATTCGTCTTTCTCCCGAACGGAATCTTCGATAGATTCAAACCACTTAAGCAAATTAGACGAGAGGTTGTAAGTGTGGGTGAAGTGGTATAGGCAACTCGTGGCCCTCACGGTCTCCTTTTATTTTTCGGGTGGTTTTCTCCACTTTTTGAGCGCCTTCCGGCTACCCCTGAGGCCCCTCGAATTCTACCAAACAAGGCCATATATTAACGCCCGCTTAGATCCTTATCCACTCTTTTTCCCCTCAAAAGAACTTTAAAAAAAAATTATTCAATTATTTTGGCGAATTTTTCGATTTTCAACTTTTTAATGGCATCGTGGGTGATTGGCTCCTTTCCAAATATTAACGACGGTTTTTCTTTGATGTGAGAATTAGCATTAGAAAGCGGCCGGGCTCTTATTATTGTCGTTCTATGGCCGTTTTATAAGAGCCACCTCTTATCGAGACTTCATTCAGCTAAGACTATAAATTATCCCTCATTGTTGTACTCTCAATAACCTCGATCCGGCCACCCGTCAGAAAGGCCCCGAGATAGCCGTTTTCTTTACTACTTCTACATCGCCTACCTTTTTTTCGATAACTTAACTATTAAAAATTCAACTACTGGGCATTTTTTTTTATTTTACAAGAATGCCATACTAATGAGGACGAGATCCAAAAAAGCGATGTCTATCACAGAGAATGCCGGTCCATAAACGTCCCTTCTTCGTTAGCACCGAAAAAATATCTGGTGGGGCTTCTACTTCTTAATCCTTGAATAATACAATATCTTAATTTCCACCTTTTGGAACAATTCCAAACAAGTTTCCGCAGCGATTTTCTGGAAGAAACTGCCAGATTTTACCTCCAGACTATTGCTCTGTGGTTTTAATTGGTTAATGAAAAGGTTGGATGGAACAAAAAAAAGGTTTGGTTTTTTTCGGCTTAATTTCCTCCGCAGTCTTGATTTACGTCCTCAGGGCCGGTTTCGGTGAAAGCCGCGGCTCCTTTCTTAAACTGTCACAACAAAAGAGGTGAATTGACGAGGCGCAATTGAAAGAACAAAAGCATCCGCATTCTCCTTTTTGAAGATTTCACCGTGAAAATATCGGAAACCTCTCGCCATTCAACGAATTCTGGTCGTTTTCGTGATAATTAAACTTTGACACTGCAACCACATCATCGAAATGGCCAAAAATTAAGTCGACAATTTTTTCCATGAAGGCTAAAAATATCGGTCCTGACTTTCCTTATAAACTTCGTAGTCAGAGATGGCAACAAAAATTTAAATTTCATGTGGAACCGATATGCCCAGACAATTTTTGTGTTTGGTTATTTTGAAATACTACCGCGTTCCTTGATACGTCGGAAGCATTACATTGTGACATTATTGGCATTTTGACAGCACTATTTTAAGAGACGTGGGGGTAACATCCTTTTCGAGAAGTAATTGTTTTTTATTTTTACCTCTTTCTATTTTTTTCTTTTCGAGAACAATAACTTTTCGTATAAAATTCTAGAGCGGTGATTGAATTTCTGCTCAGAGAGTGTTGTAATGGATTCTGTAACGAAGGAATGTAGTTTTTTCTTCATTTATGCAACAGGTGTCAATAAAATATCTTTTAAAACGGTTCAATTTTCATATCTAAGTTAAATCGTCGTTTAGAGATTGAAGGATATCGATTAAAAGAAGAAAATATGTCGAAATTCTTGTTTGATAATTAAAATTGTTTCGTCCATCTGTCTTTGTTGAGAAAAAAGGAGGTTGAAAAAAAAATTGTTTCTTCAGATGGGGTGAATCCCAACGTGCCAGGAGTCATATGTCAACTACTTTTCTTACACGGATTTTTTTTATATCGAGAGCCGTGATCCCATTGTTATGGATCCCGGGTCTTGTGTTGAAACCCCCTCCCCCCTAAGGCAAAGCCCCGCCTTCGAACCGGAGCGACAACACCGGACTCGAAGAAAATGTAGAAATGCGGAAAAGTTGACCATAACGGGCGAGGCATCGGTCTCGGAGGCTAATTGGCGGGGAGTGATGCCCTTCGGCCCGGCCCATATGGTCGCCCCGACACCCAGAGTCCTCCTTTTCAGCTTATTTACTTTTTCCACTAACAACGGGGCCTAGTCATTCCAAACGAGATTTTATTACCTTCATAAAACATTGTCGGTTAATTGACCCTGGCAGGAAATTAACAATCGTTAATGTACGCAAATAAACAGTAGGTATGTTTCTCAGAACCAAAAACGGATTTATTACTTGAAATATATATTTATTACCTTTTTATCTAATTTAAAGTTGTAAGTTTAAACGTTTAGGATTTAAACTTAATTAAAAGCTTTACTGACTTCTTGCTTTATGGCATGCCATGGACCTTAGACCCTTAGAGTTAACTAGAATTCGTTTTAACTCCTTCATTTCTTTTAATCAAAGGGTAAGCCGGATAAGGGGGTAAAAAGTTCCCTTCAACCAATTTTATCGGGCCTTAGCACATTTATTAGGTATATCCTCCAACTCGCTTCAGGGGTCGCCAGAGCTAAAAATCAGATTTTACATTCAGAAAAAAGAGGGTTTGCAGCTTTTAAATGTGAAAAAGAGGTAATTTTTTCTAATTTTTCGCACTAAAAATCTTTTTAAAGTGATAGAACACCCTCAAGAATGAGGCCGAATAGGGTCTAATCTTGTCGAAAAAGGTTCAAATCTGACTAATAAGGGTCTTTTCTTTCAATGGATGTTCAAAATCTGGCCAAAAAGGGTCATTTCTTGTCAAAAAAGAGTATTTATTACCGGAAATGGGTCAAAATCTTTCTGAAAAGCGTCTTATCTTGTCAAAAATGTTCATAAACTGGGTGTAAAGGGTGTTTTATTGTCAAAAAAGGGTCAAAATCTGTCTTAAGGTGTCTTATTCTCAGAAACAGTCATAATCTGGCTGAAAAGTCTCTTTTTTCGTAGAAACAGGGTCAACATCTGACTGAAAAAGGGTCTTCTTTAATCGGAAAGGATCAAAATTAGGCTGAAAAGGGTCTTTTCTTGTCGAAAATGGATCAAAATCAGGCTGAAAAGGGTCTTTTCTTGTCAAAAAAGGATCAAAAACAGATTGAAAAGGGTCTTATCTTGTCGAAAAAGATCAAAATCAGGCTGAAAATGGTCTATCTTGTCGAAAAAGAATCAATAGCAGGCAGAAAAGGGTTTTTTCTTGTTGAAAAAGGATCAATATCAGGCTGAAAAAGGGTCTTTTCTTGTCGAAAATGGATCGAAATCAGGCTGAAAAGGGTCTTTCTTATCGAAAAAGGATCAAAATCAGGCTAGAATCTGCCTTTTTCTGTCCAAAAAGGTCCAAAACGTGGTTGAAAAAGTTATTTTTTCTTCAATCGGAAATTTTATTATTTTTGCACTTTTTAAAGGTATTTTTGCTCATCGAAATTTTTTAGGTCAAAAACCACTTTAGATTTGTGTTCCTCGCCCCAAAAAATGCTGGAAAATGATAGGTTTGTTTAAAATTCCCGACCCTATAACTAACAACTTATTTTGGGCGAAATTTTGTTCCTTAAAACAGAGTTGAACAGACGAACAATTTCAACAATTTTCAACTTCATGGCGTCCACATTATCTTTCCTACGGAAATCCGATATTAATAGTACATTAACAAATAAATAATACAATAATGATTATAAAAAATTTTTGTTCCGAGGGTGGGACTCTCTTTTTCCTTCAAGAATTTAACATTTTTATTAAATATTTCAGATTTGATTTATTGTTGCATCTATTTAACCGAGTTATGAATATTTTCACCATCTTCTTTTATGGCGTAAATTCACACTTTGATGAAAAGGTGCGATAACTGTCTAAAAAACCACTTAAAACTGTCGATCATGAGTCAAAAAAACATCTTTTATACCTTTCTCATTTAAATATCAATCGACCTCCCAAAAAATTATAACCGGATTTAAATGAAAAAGCGTTTTGCCACCTTGTAAAACTACGCCTATACTTCACACCTTCCCTCATTAAATCGAAAGACGTAGAAAAACATTTGTTTGGGATCGATTTAATTTTTTTTTTATCGTGTCCGATCATTAGCGGGTTTTATATATGAGTTTACTTGAGGTTGTGTGTACAAGCGATACCGGCTACCGGACGGTAGCTTGGCTTGATATATACCTCCTTTTATAATATACAGCCCGAGGCGATCATGATTTTCATTTCTATCGTAAATTTTTTGATTTATTTTTCTACCCTCTCAATATCTCCGATCGATTCATATTTTATCGGTTCGAACCGCTCATAAAACAATTAAAAAATGTACTTTTTTTCTTCTTGAGCATCGCGTTATTTTCAATTTATTATTTCATTAACATAATGCTAAATCATAAAGTCGAAAAGGGTTTTCGAATGTTCATTGTCTATTGTTTTTATTCTTTAGACAACCGGGCATAAATCTTGAGGCGGTTGACACAAATATGACCGGGCACAAGATCGAATATTGATAGGAAATATATTTTATTTAAAAAAGATTTATTACTTTTTTATTCTTATTATTTTTTGTAGTTCGTCTATAAATCTTGTTGAGACTAGATGGGTTTCGTGTCGGACAAACGAAGCCAACTATTAAAACTGTATTGGCGGATATCTTGTCCATCTTTAACCTGTTTTTAGGACAAACGTCTCATGGGTTACCTACACAATTTTTTTCTTCTTGCCTTGGTAGTCCAGACGAGGCTTAAGGATTTTGGCCAAGACAAAACCATTTTGATGGTTTTACGTTGTAGAATAGTTCGAAACTTGAAACTAAAAAGCCAATTTCAAAATAAATTTTTAGTCGACCTTTTTCGAACATTTTGCGTACACTAAGGCTTTTCAATTTTTTTCTGCAAATACATATTAGAACATTTGATATGTGGCTGAAAGGGTCTTTTCTTGCGAAAAAAAAATGAAGGTAAAATCTAGCTAAAAAGGGCTCTTTTTGAAATGATACAAAATCTCCCTAAAAAGGGTATTTTATTGTAAAAAAAGGTTCAAAATGATTCCAAAGGGTTGTTTGTAGTCAAAAAATGTTCAAATCTGACTAGTAAGGAAAGAATGTACAAATCTTTACAAAAAGGGTCTTTTTTTGTCAAAAAGATTCACAAATTGGGTGTAAAGAGTTTTTTTATTGTAAAAAAAGGGTCAAAATCTGTCTATTAAGTGTCTTTTTCTCATAAACGGTCATAATCTGGCTGAAAAGTCTTTTTTTCTTGTAGATAAAGGATCAAAATCTGGCTGGAGAGTGTCTTTTCGTGTCAAAATGGGTAGAAATTAGGCTGTAAAAGGTCTTATCTTGTCAAAAAAAGGATCAAAATCAGGCTGAAAAGGGTCTTATCTTGTCAAAAAAGGATCAAAATCAGACTGAAAACGGTCTTATCTTGTCAAAAAAAGGATCAAAATCAGACTGAAAAGGGTCTTATCTTGTCAAAAATGGATCAAAATCAGGCTGAAAAGGGTCTTATCTTGTCGAAGAAGGATCAAAATCAGACTGAAAAGGGTCTTTTTCTTTCAAAAATGGTCAAAATCTGGCTGGAAAGGTTTTTTTAAATGTCGAAAAAAAAAATCCAAAACGTGGTTGAAAATGGTATTTTCTTGTAGAAAAATGCTCAAAATCAGGCTTAAAAGGGGTTTTCTGTCCAAAAAGGTTCAAAATGGTTGAAAATTGTCTTTTCTGTTCGAAAAAGGTTCCAAATCAGGCTGAAAAGAGTCTTTTTCTTTCAAAATGGTCTAAATCTGGCTGTAAAGGTTCTTTTCCTGTTTAAAAAGTAGTTTTAAATGGCATTTTATTTTAGAAAAAGGTTTAAAAGAGAGGAGTTAAAAAGTGTTTTTCCTAAAACAATCTGTTGAAAAGGGTCTATTTCTATCCAAAATGGTCCAAAACGTGGTTGATGGTCTTTTCTTATAGAATAGAAATAGGTTTAAAATCAGAAGGGTTTTTCCTTTACAAGAGGTCAACATCTGACTTGAAAGGGTCTTTTTCTGTCCAAAAAAGTTCAAAATGATTGAAAATGGTCTTTTCTCGTCGAATAAGGTTCAAAATAAGTCTGAAAAGGGTCTTTTTCTGTCCAAAAGGTCCAAAATTTGGTTGTAAATGGTCTTTTTTTTCTCGAAAAAGGTTCAAAATGAGGCTGAAAAGGGTCTTTTCCTTTCAAAAAGGGTCAAAATCTGGTTGGGAAAGGTCTTTCTTCTCTCAAAGTACGGCTGGATTTGGGCTTCTCTTTCCAAAAATGCAAAAAAGTATTCATAAAATCTATACATATTTGAAAATGCGTAAAATCACGCAAAATGCGTACCATTTGGTCACCCTACCTATACCATGTTGCCGGCTAAACCCTTTTGTTTAGCCGAATGTTTTTATGTAAAATAATTAAGTTTCTCGTTTGAAACCTGTTTGAAAGCAATTATAAAGAATTTAATAAAGTTTTCAAATAGAATAACTTCTGTCTCGATTCTCGTTTAATAGTCAGACAGCGAATATATTTGAATTTAATTAGAGACCAAATATGTATTGTGGAGGTGATAGTGGACGTCACGTGTTCGCCCCAAGGATACGATGCGCGTTGAGTGAAATATCAATAAAAATAATAAATTTGCAAGGCTCACTCGCTCCACCCAACCGCTCTCCCCACTTTCGAGACACCTGCCACCTTTGGCTCCTCCTCTTCAACGTCGACAATGTCCCCCGGACCTTTTTTTTACCTTCTTATGTTTCAATTTTTAAAAGCGTTCAGAAACCTAAAATTAAGAAACGTATGAAATATGCAAGTTTATTTTTACTTTCACGACGTCTTTTGAAGATGAATCGCTTGAATCCCTCGAGGCTCTAACGGTTTATTATACAGCTCTTTAAATTTTGATACTGCAGACATATTTCAGGATATTAATTATCATTATAATTAAAATTTACAGGCAATCATTTCAGTCACTAAAATATGTGTCAAAATTCAACCTAGGGGTGTTGAGTTAAAAGAATTAAAAAGTGACCAAAAAGATTTCCAGAAAAATCAAAAACAAAGTATTCATCCTTTTGTAAAATCCTATTGTAATGCATGTAACATTAATCTTTTTTCCCCCTTGTTGTTCTACCAGATGATAGTATTCCTTCATAGCCCCTAGATAGTGCTAATATCTCAAAATCGACGAAAAAAGTGACTTTCATCTTTTTCCCCCTGGCCCTTTATTTGTGATTTGGTCCTCTCTGGCGTTAAGAATTTGGCCATGACTAGTGAAGAATGTCTATAGATCGGTGAATAGGCGTTCCGAAATGAAGGGAAGGAAAAAACTTGGACGCCTTTGAAAAAGAAGAACAAAAGTTAGACCGGCGAATATCAAGAGGCGCGCGAGGCCGGAACACGTTGCACTGGAAAACAAAACAAAGGGACGGACGGCTCTGAAGGGCATTTGTTTGCAAATGTCGTCTTTCTTTTTCGTTTAACGGGGACACAAAGAATGCTGGAGAAGGCAGAAAAACTCGAAACGCCCGGTCCAAAGCTGCTAAAAACGCCCCTCCGCCCAACTTTTATAATTGCCGTCAAGTTATTCAGGGCGGACCTTTCGTCTAAATCATTAGAATAAATACATTTATTAATGCACCCCCTTGACAGAATCGCATTCCGAATCTAATGCTTCTCATTTGGCTTTATTTTTCTTCGAATCGGACTTTTTTTTGGACGAAGTTTTATGTGGAATGTTAAGCCGTTTCAATTACAGCGATTTATAACCTTTTTTTATTCCAAAAAGAATTTAATTGTATTTTTTTATTAAGGTTTATGAAGCAAAGAAAACAATGAAGGGGGAGGAGGTGGAAGAGGTGCAAAATCAGCAAATCGCCAAGAGGGAAGCTTATTTTGCCTCATATCTTCCACCTCCTCCACCACCACTGGAGTAGAACCGGCCTGATACTTTTTCACAGAAATCTTGATCCGAAATACAGTGGATACACTCTTGTGGGATGAAACCGCACTGACTTCTGTCGAGGAAGTTGGAAAGGATTTTTTTGAAATATTTTAAATCGGTGTCAAAGCGTAGATTTGTATTTTTATCCTTTTTTACGACTTTCGTTCTAATCCGCGTATTGAGCCATTCCTATTGTGCTATTCTTGACTTAGGACTTCTCGTCGTTAAATTTTGAGTTATGTCCTTTCCTCGTTTTTGTCCCCCTTCGCGCTCGCCAAGTCTCTAGTTTCGGTTCTAAAGCCAAATATAAAATAAACCACTCCTTGAAAGTTGATATAAAAAAAATTATCTTAAAATAGTGAAAAATCGTGTTTTTGTGTTTATTGTCCGTAAAAATTTCGCGGTGACGTTTACGGCTTGGAAAAATGTTTAAAAAATCCATTCATTTAATCTCAAAGTGTATAAAACCTAAATGGTCCGTACGTCCAAGACTGTAACATTGTGCATCTTCAAACACATCCGCATCAATTTATAGGTTATCATCCTATAAAAACCTCTTCAAGTCGCTCGTGTCTTTTCTAGTATAAAAACGAATTTTTTTTTTCTTCGCCAGACGAGCGTTCGTAAACATTCTCGGTTTATACTTTTTTTTTTCTTGAAATTGCAAATGCCGCCCGGCCCCCACATGTGCCAAGATAAGTACGTAATGACTCCGTACTTCTACGACCGGTTATAAACGCTTTTGGTACCATTTCACCCTTTTAGCGAAAATTTTGAAATTCCGAAGATTTCGTGTCACGTTTTTTACGTCATAAAATATGCTTTTTTTTTGGATTGGGCACGTGTGCTTCAGAATCCGTTGTGACGAGTTTCGACTCTGCAAGTTTTGGAGTCTTCAAACTTGGTGGTTTCAAATCACAGCCTCGAGAAGCAGCGGATTTCCTCGGAAAGGCCTTCCCTAAGCCTATCTTTGATGTCCTGGTTTCGGAAAATAATGAAATGGGTCTCTGAGCCGGAGCCTCCATCGCACCGACCACAATAGCTTAAATTCCTCTAGAAATCACAGAAAATTTTCAAAGACTATGGCTCAAATTAAACCACGTGATTTTCACCGCCAAAAGTTCAAATTCTAAAATAAATTTCATCAATGCCCTAAGAAGTAGCTTCCTCTTCGTATGCGGGCTTGATCTGTTGTCAAATGTGAATTCTCAGTTCATGAGCAGCTCCTATAATCGATTTCGACCATCTCCTGCTCTTATTTCCTAAAATGACGAAATTCCATTTAAGTCCCTCAGGAGAGTCTCAGAACCGCTTAGGCGATTCCAACTGTCTTCTACTATGGTCCTCGGGCCATAATATATTTCCGTCACCATTTTCAACCATCTCAAACTTTCCGGTACCGAAGAAATCACGAAATTCCATTTAGGCCCCTTAGCCAAGTCCCAGAACCGATTTTGAGATTTGAACTGCTATTAACTATGATCCTCGGCCCCTAGGACCTTCCCGTCACGATTTTCAACCATCTCAAACCTTCAGGTTCCGAGAAAATCACGAAAATGCCCTTTATGCCCTAAGCGAAGTACCAGAACCGCTTGCTCGATTCAAGCCATTTTCAATAGGTTTCCTTCTCAATTTTTTTAGACCCTAAATACAGAGTTTCATCAACCTCATGCAAAAATTGCTCCAGTTATGCGATGAACATGTACATATATACATATAAATATATATATAAATAAACATGAAAGGAACATCCTATATTTTTGTGATCCCCAGTGCTTCCTGATCACGAATATATAAGCCTCTGGCCTGGGAGCCTCCGTGACGACCACCTCAATAGCCTACTTTCCTACGGAAATCCGCTAAAAAAAAATTTAACTACTTTCAGCGTTTTAGCGCTCAATTACTTTTCGTCTGGTGATTTGTTCTTGTAGACCTGAGTCTGATGATTTATTATGGAACTTCATCCTTTTCGATTCGTCTTCATTAGTTGCATCTCGGAATTCGCTAATAGCCTATAAACGACGAATTTACCCTTTGAGTATTAAACTAGGGCGTGACGTTCGACCTATTCCCTTTTAAAATATAAAATAAATCTGATAACGATTGTCTATGGAAACGCTCTGGTTATAATATATTGTTCGTATTGGTAAACAAGGCTGTTTGAAAATATTTATTGCGCTTTGCTTCTTATTGTTCAGTGGACAACAATAGAAAGTAAAGTTTATAATTTTTTAAAGTTTAATTCTCTATGATGCATGAATTGCTGTTGGGGGCAAAGCTTTGGCTTTAGGAAATTCGGAATTTTTCAAATCCTACTTCTTGTTTGTCTCTTTCGAAACCCTGGACGTTAAGTGAACGTTTAGCAACAAATCTTGTGATTTTAAGTTTTATCGACGAGCATAAGCCGGGTCACAATTATTATGCTCTTCGAGGAGCACAATAGGAGGTGTAATTGTCAGTAGTATATGAGCTAAGGACGGCGCCAACCTACACTATAACAATTCTAATGAGCATTGTTTCCAACCTGCGACACCGACCATAAATAACAGAGCATCTCCGAAGCCACTGCATTCCCGAACAATACACGCACTTAAGAGCTACCGGGGGCGAAATTTAATCAGGTCGCAATTATCCGGCGAAACGTCCTTTTTTCCATTTTCAATTTTCCAATTATTCGAGCTTGTTAAAATAAAATATACATTTGAGAAGTTGACAGATGATAATCGGAAGTATGCCGACATGTGCCTGCGTCGAATGCGGTGGCTACCACAGAGAGCTTTATCGGGACTGGACGCCTAAAAGGGGTGCTAGTAGACAGCGACAGGTACGTAGGGTGGAATATATCAAAGAGCAATAAGGACCTAAACCACCGCCAGCTTAATGCAAAAAAGATAAAAACAGATAACCCCTTAATAACCAATAGGAGATGCGGTTCTCTCGTGACAACTCCTATGGCCTCTGTCACTTTTTATAAGAAGGGCGCCTCCGTCTCAACGACCTCGCGCCTATTTCTTCGCTTTTAATTAATCACCCTTTGATGAAAACAAGCAATTAAGGCTGCATATTCATAAAGCTCCGCAAACGGTGCGCGTTCCAGGATTAGCTCAAGATCTGTAACCGAT